>BOPN01008294.1:0-20000 GCA_017312705.2 Penaeus japonicus | reverse complement strand
ATGAGGCTGCGCTCAAGAAATATGCTTACATAAAGGTAAGCTTTTTGTTGTCTTTATCATCATTATATTCATCCTTATTGCTATCTCTATAAGCCTTATTTTCATTATCATTATCATCATAGTTATCATCTGTTCATCATTACCACCATCATCATTATTACTATCATAAGAAATATCAAAATCATCACTGTCGTTGTTGTCATTATCATAATTCCCATCATCATCATTACTTAATGATTACTTATGATATGAATACCATTACCATCATAGATTAATCACTTTATTTATTCACTTAATAATTCAGTCTCTGGTCAGTTCACGCTTAGGTCTCTTTCCTTTTTTTTTCACTCGTCGAATAACTAGTGTTTAATAAATGAGTTGATTAGAAAGAAAGGAAAGAGGTTAGACAATAAGGGAAGGAAGGGGGAATAAGAATGATGATACAGTAATACAATGCAGGGAATAAATTGATGAAATAAGGAACTTAAGGGAATTGAGTAATAGTCTGTCAGCCACAAGGAGATGTTACGTCAAGGCGAGTGGGAATTCCTTGCCGATAGATTTGCCTCCCCGTTTACGATCATTATCCTAGAACAACGTGAACATTCCTACGTCCCCCCACTACCTCTCCCTCCCCCTCATCCTTAATATTCTTCTAGACCTCCTCACCCCCCCCCCCTTCCCCTCCCTCCCCTCATCCTCCTGGTAACAACCCCTCCTCTTCCCCCTGTCTAAGAGTCCCTTAACCCTTTCCACCCCCCTCTGTCCAGACCCCCATCAGCCCCCCCCCACCCCCCTTCTCTTCCGTCCCTTCCTCCTTCCCTAATCCACTCTCTTCCCCTCTCCTTCTCTCCTCCTTCCTCCATCCTCTCCCATTCTCCTCTTCCCTTCTTTTCCTCTCCCTTCTCCCTCTCCCTTCTCCATTTCCTCTCCTCCTTCCCTCCTCCTCTTCTTCTTCCCCCATCCCCTTCTTTCCTCCTCTCCCTTCTCCACCTCCTCTCCTTTCCCTTCCTCTTTCTATCCTCCTCTCCCTTCCCCTCCTCCTTCCGTCCTCCTTTACTCCTCTCCCTTCCCCTCCTCCTTTCCCCCTCCACCCCCCCCCCCCTCTCCCCAAGTCAAAATCCTTACCCTCCTCACAAGTCATCAGAGCAGGATGACCAGTATGGCTTCCGGTCTGGAGAGAGAGGGAAGGGGTAAGGGAGGGGTGGCGAAGAGGGAGAGGGGTTGGTGATGAAGAGGAGCTGGGGGGGGGGGGCAATGATGAGGTAGGGGAGGGGGTTATGGAGGGGGGACAACTGTCAAGGTCGGCCGAAGATGGAAAGACATATGGCCGGGTGCGCTATTACGCGTAGTAGCATGTTAAGAAGTATTGTTTTGGGTGGACTGTTTGGAGACAGAGACTCAGACATGCGTTCAGCCATACGGTCATGCACGCACGGATGGACAGAGCTATGCAATTATTTTATATTGTATATCTATATATAAACACGCACACACACACATATAAACAAACTCATTGACCGAAAGACAATGTAGATATCCACAACGCAATAAGAAAAGGAAGAATCGAAAGCAACGTAGGAAGGGAGGCAAATTATATGATGGTAATAATTCTTAAAATATAATCAGATTCATGTGTTGCTCGTCATTGTTATCATTATTATTCATATCACAATTATCATTAACTTCTACTAATTCCTTCATCCTCTCCCCCTCCCCCTCCCCAGATCATGAGCAGCTGCATCGGAGAGGAAGCGATGATGCAATTCGAAGGCGCGATGAAGGAAGCAGAGACGAAGTGCCAAGGAGATGCCATGATGGAGGACATGCCTTCCCTCAGGTCTTATCTGGTAAGAGGAGGAGGAGTGAAGGAGGCGAGAAGGAAGGAGAAGGAGGGAGAAGAAGGGTAGGGTGGGGATGGGAGGGAAGAGGAAGGTAGGAGAGGGAAGAGAAAGAGAGAGAGAGGATCCGTGATATAATATTTGCCTTCTTTTCTCTGTTCAAGTAAATCATTTCCACTCATAATCAAAGAAGTCTTACAAAAAATCACATAATGACTCAACGTATGATATCAATAAAACCGAATTTCTTTTATATTACAGATGGAGCTGAGGGAAGCTGCCAGTCGTCCAGTCTACATCCCAGTTCCAATCTATCAACATTACGCTTTACCTCAACAGCAACCCATGTACTACTCTAACCAGTTCCCACAGTATACTCAGTATAACCAAGCCCCTCAGGCATTCCAATACGCTTATAACCAATACCAGACTTCCAACAGAGCCGTGAGTACTGTATTTATTGTCTTTGTTTATTTGATGTAATTGTTACACGATTTCTAATCTTGATAAATGTATCCCTTTGAAACCAAAATAAAATGCCATAGTTACCTATAAAAGTATATCGCTTTCTGTTTGTTCACGTATCCGTTTTCTGTTGCAGAAGCGAAGCGCAGACTATGGGAAAATGGACGAAATGATGACCACTATGCAAGCCAAGATTAGCAACATCACCTGTATTCTCAAAGAACTGAAATATGTAAGTACAGGAGGAGGGTTGCATATTGTATAATCAGAATAACCGTTTTGTCAAGATTACGTTTATCACTTCATTTTAGTCAATTCATTCATAAACATAGTTTTTTAGTATTAATAGTATCTATAATCATCATCAGAATATAAAATATAACAACAACAATCATGATAACATCACACCACTACCACTACTTTTCAATGATGATAATGAAACTAGCAATCACCCTCATCTTCTCATCATAATAAAGATAAAACCTAACCAAGAAAGCTAATAACAATACCAACAAACAGCTCGACGACAACAACAACATCGACGGCAGCCAGTACACGAAGGACGTCATGAACCTGGACGTCAGCGAGGAACTCAAATCCGACCTCATGGAAGGCGCGACCATGTGCAGGGACTTCGCCATGTGCTTGCCCGTCGAGAGGGCCAAGACTCCGTTGAAGAAGGAACTGGGAGCTGCCATCGCCTACTTCAAGTGTATTACCATGAAGAATGTATGTGGTCACTCGGTTTGCTTTATTGTGCATGTGATGAGAAGCGGATGATGGTTTTGTGTATTTTTAATCTTAGCGGTTTGTTTGTTTCGTGTTTTAGTTTATTTGCTTCTCTCTCCCTCTTTCCCATTTCCCTCCACTCCCCTTCGCCTCTCACTCTCTCTCTCACTCTCTCCTTCCCTCTTCCTCTCTTTCCCTCTCCTTCTCCTTCCCTCCCTCCCTCCCAATAAATGACCCCCCCTCTCTCTCCCTCACCCCACCAGGTGGCATCCTGCATGAAGAACGACCTCCGGGAGATGGCGGCGAAGATGGGTCGGGAAATGCCCATCATGGACGACGACTCTGCGATGATGAAGGACGGCAAGCCCAGCGACCTCTTCCACGACCTCGTCTTCTCCGGCGGGATGTTCTAGAGAAGCTCTTGTCCGGGAATTGCAATCAGTAGTGGAAATATTAATGTGTAAAGGAGTGATGATAATGATGATGAAATTCGGGAATAGCCGTATCATTTTGGAAGGTGTTAGAAGGTTTGGTTCACGGGGATTTTTGAAGAAAAAAAAAGTTTAGTCGATCAGCTATTTATATCATTATCTCATCTTCTTTAATTTCTCAGGAATAAAATGAACAATAGAAAATAACATGGTACTGAAATACACAACGTGGTTCTATCAGAATGTTCGCTGGTTTGTGTCAGTCATTAAACAGTGTCAAACTGCACTCTTGTTTCTTTCCCTTTCCATTCGACTGGAAATATAAATTTCCGTGTTATTCAAACGTCACTAACACTTCAATAACCAACAACAGAGGAATAGATAAGAAAACATATTGATAAATAGAGAAAATATATTCAGAGGTGACTAGAAATACAACTACCAAGTCAAATGATATTGCTTATGTCTTAAGACTAAAATTTTCTGGATACTCAAACAGGGAGATGAAACACTCCCACGAATCTGAAAAGTTTCCTTCCTTGCGTGCAGCCCACCTCAATTTTCATGAAATATGAGAACATGAGAAAAATGCATAACTTTGAACAAAATGAGGTTGTATCAATCTCACTTGAAAAGTTTCCTAAAAATGATTGCAAGGATTTTTGTGACATGGAAATAATTGATAAAATTCTGCTTCATTTTGTGCTATACACCAATGCCTCTTCAGCTGATCAACCAGATTATAAATAGCTTGAAAGCACATTTGTAATGTTCATATATAAACAATAGAAAAGGAAAGAAAACTGCAAGCATTCATTTTACGGCGCCCAATAAAGAGGCCAAACGAGTTAATAAAAGTTTGATAGATACTCAATATAAAAAGAAAAGGAATGAAAAGGAAACCTATATGAAAAGGAATTCGGATGGAATCAAACGCCACTTTTTATCATATTTTTCTCATTGTGGCTGTATTTCTTTTTGGTATATTTACATGCATGTTTCAACGCATGCACACACACATATATATACATACACACACACATTAATATATATATATATATATATATATATATATATAGATAGATAGATAGATATAGATATTTATATGTATGTATGTATATATTTATCTATATATGTATATATATGTATATATATATATATATATATATATATATATATATATATGAATATAGGAATACATATTATATATATACACATATTTAAACATAAATATACATAAACACATGCATATATGTAGAACCCTTTGGTCCTACATGCAAACAATTGGTGAAAGATGATTTTACATTTAAGTTCAGAAATCATTAATTGGCAACTCATCCCTCCTCACCGCCTGTTATTCCAAATCCGGAAATGCACTTATTCCCAATGTAATGACTTAATTATCATATACGAATAAATTTAAGAAATATATGTCAAATCATGAGAAAATGCTGCGTATTCTCTATTTTTCATGTGTGTAAGACAGACGGTCTCAAGATCTCAGAATTTCCTTCATAAACTAAATTGTTCGGATAAGGGATTCATTCTTAAGAAGAAAAGTTAAGCCACAGTAATTTTTTTTTCTTTTATGGAAACGGTAAATAAGATCCTGTTCATTCCATCTTATTTTCAAAAACATACATATATATTACAATTATTTTAATCAACCAGCCAAGAATGATAGAAAACGAATGTGTCAGATAACAAAAACCAACTGCGTTAAATGCAACATGAATAGCCATCATTCTGCGAGTTTAAAAGATCTCTCTCTTTCATCTATTTTGTTCGATATTTTTCGCTGTACTTTTCTCAGCAGGTTTTGCTGGATTCGATCCCTTTGTTTTTCTTTTGTTTTCTTCTTTAACGACTAGAGCTGAGTCTTCACTGACATATTGCAACGACGTAAGACATCGAGGATGACTTTGTTATGGATTTGTTGTTGCAAAGTGGCTGATGACGCTTGCACTTGAGGGCTCCTCAGAATCTTCTCAGTGATGCCCTCGCAAGAATCGCTTGGTCCATTGGGGCAAAGGATCTTACTCTGCGCCTGGCGGTATGAAGAGAGAAGGAGGCAGACTGGTGGCGTCAGGCTTTCGACTCCAGATGACAGCTGGAGAATACTCGAGGCTCCTCTTGACAGGCTTGCTTCAGGCTAGAGGATATATATGTATATGTATATGTATACATATACACACACACACATATATATATATTATATATATATGTATATATATATTTATACATAAATATATTTATATATACATATATATATGTATACATATATATGTATATGTATATGTGTGTGTATGTGTATACATACACAAACACACGCACACACACACACACACACACACACACACATATATATATATATATATGTATATATATACATATATAATATATATATATATATATATATATATATATATATATATATATATATATATATATATATATGTGTGTGTGTATATACATACATATATATATATGTATACATGTATATACATATATATATATATATATATATATATATATATATATATATATATATATATATATATATGTATATATATATATATATATATTTATATATATATATATATATATATATATATATATATATATATATATATGTATAATATATATGTGTGTGTGTGTGTGTGCGTGTGTGTATGCATATATATATATATATATATATATATATATATATATATATATATATATATATATATATATATATATATATATATATATATATATATATATATATATATATATATATATATATATATATATATATATATATATATATATATATATATAAATATATATATATATATTTATTCATTCATATATATGTATATACATGTCTGTGTGTATAAATATATATATATATATATATATATATATATATATATATATATATATATATGTGTGTTTATATATATATATATCCACCTTTTTATCTATCTCCCTTCTTTACACATGTAATGATGCTATGCATTTGTATAAACATATGTGCACCTCTCTCTCTCACTTTTTAACTGCCTCTTTCTCTCTTTCCCTCCTCCTACTCTCTTTCTCTCTCTCTCTCTTTATCTCTCACTCTCTCAGTCTTACTCACTCACTCATTCACTCTCTCTCTCTATTTATTTTATCTCTTTATCTCAGTCTCTGTCTGTCTCGGTCACAGTCTCTCTCTCTCTCTCTCTCTCTCTCTCTCTCTCTCTCTCAGTCAGTCTCTCTCTCACACACACACTTTCTCTCTCTCTCTCTTATCCACTCGCTCTTTTTCTCTCTGTGTCTGATACCAATAACAATGATAACAAAAATAATAATGGTAGCATCATGATGATGATAGTAATAAGAATGATAATGAGGATAATAGTAGTAATGATAATAGTAAAGTAATGATAATAACTAGAATAGTAATAATAAGAGTAACGATAATAATAATAATATTGATAGCAACTACTGATGATAATAATGATAATTATGATGATTACAGTAACAACAATGATAATAATTATAATAATATTGATAATCTGAACATGATAACAATAATAACAGCAATGATAGTCATAATAGTAAGCATGATATTGATAAGCATCTCTCTCTCCTTCCACCCTTCCATCGAGGTCCTAGCACAGAGGCCAAAGAAGAAGAGGAAGAAGAATAGGCAGCGAAGGGTGAATAGGGGCGGGATAGACCTTAGTAGGGTGGGGGGGGGGGGGGGGGGGGGGGAGGGGGGTCCGACAATGTGCGTGTATATAAGGGGGCGTCGGAGGCATACTGTATCGTCTGAACCGTCAGGTAAGGAGCGGATAGGCCTCTCCGGGGCTTCCTGAGCCTGAGCAATTTATGCTAGTATTAGGATATATATATATATATATATATATATATATATATATATATATATATATATATATATATATGTGTGTGTGTGTGTGTGTGTGTGTGTGTGTGTGTGTGTGTGTGTGTGTCTTTAGCAAAGGTTATGAAAATTTTAACTGATTTTGAAAAGTCTATACATACTACATACAATGCGTACACATGAATAGGCATAGGAACTCCTGCTAAACGCTTTGTGCAGCAGTTCATGGTAAGTTCTGAAACATACATCATGATGAACCTGTCAAATGATAAACTAGGATAAAACTATACATAAGACATATCAGTTCATGTATATCTCTCTCTCAAAGAAAGGCCCTGCAACTTAAGGGGCAGATGATGGGAACCTTTTTACTTTAGTGTTGCAGTTGAAAGTGTTGCCGGTCGAAGAAATAGATGGTCTTTGGGAATATTTGGTTCATGGACTCTGGGCAGTCCACAGAGCAGACGTGGAACCGGAACTGGAGAGAAAGTATAAGTTTCTTTACTAATGGATGAGTTCATGTGACGGAACAGTCTTTTCTGTTCGTCTCCGAAGTAGAACGAGTGAACGGATGTTTCATTAGTTGTTTGAATCATGTATGGTCATCTTATGTGGGTAGTAATATGTATTAAGTTAACAACCCTTGTCTGGTTTCGTGATTATCATTGTGTTGTCATTCCTGAGAGTCTGAAGAGGTGATGTGAAAACACTTGATTCAGAAGCTTGTTTCGTCTAGCGTAAGAATTTTCGAAAAGTGTTGTTGGCAATAGCTGTTAATCTACTAATACGTATTATCATTCTTATATATTCAGCTAACCCTTGCAATTTCTGTTGCAGGATGTCCAATTACATTGTTGCTGTGCGTGGCTGTTGCAGCCTTGGCCAATGAGGCTGCGCTCAAGAAATATGCTTACATAAAGGTAAGCATATTGTTGTCATTATCATCATTATATTCATCCTTATTGCTATCTCTTTAAGCCTTATTTCCATTATCATTATCATCATAGTTATCATCTGTTCATCATTACCATCATCATTATTACTATCACAAGAAATATCAAAGTCATCACTGTCGTTGTTGTCATTATCATAATTCCCATCATCATCATTACTTAATGATTAGTTATGATATGAATACCATTACCATCATAGATTAATCACTTTATCTATTTACTTAATAATTCAGTCTTTGGTCAGTTCACGCTAAAGTCAATTTCCTTTTCCTTTCACTCATCGAATAACTAGTGTTTAATAAATGAGTTGATTAGAAGGAAAAGGAAGGGAAAACAATATAAAGAAGGGAAGGAAGGGGGAATAAGAATGATGATAAAGTAGTACAGTGCAGGGAATAAATTGATAGAATAAGGAACGAACTTAAGGGAACTTAGTAATAGCCTGTCAGCCACAAGGGAGATGTTACGTCAAGGCGAGGTAAATTCTGCCAGTAGGTGCCTCCCCGTTTACGATCATTATCCTAGAACAACGTGAGCATTCCTACGTCCCCCACTACCTCTCTCTCCCCCTCATCCTTAATATTCTTCTAGACCTCCTCACACACACACACCCTTCCCCTCCCTCCCCTCATCCTCCTGGTAACAACCCCTCCTCTTCCCCCTGTTTAAGAGTCCCTTAACCCTTTCCACCCCCCTCTGTCCAGACCCCCTTCAGCCCCCACCCCACCCCACCCCCCTTTTCTTCCGTCCCTTCCTCCTTTCCCAATCCACTCCCTTCCCCTCTCCTTCTCTCCTCCTTCTATCCTCTCCCCTATTCCTCTTCCCTTTTCCTCTCCATTCTCCATTTCCTCTCCTCCTTCCCTCCTCCTCTTCTTCTTCCCACATCCCCTTCTTTCCTCCTCTCCCTTCTCCACCTCCTCTCCATTCCCTTCCTTTTTCCATCCTCCTTCCATCCTCCTCTACCCCCCCCCCCCAAGTCAAAATCCTTACCCTTTCCACAAATCATCAGATGAGCATGTGTGGCTTCGGTCTGGAAAGAGAAGGGGTAAGGAAAGGGGTGGCGAAAGAGAGAGGGTTGGTGATGAAGAGAGGAGCTGGGGGGGAGGGTGATGATGAGGTAAGGGAGGGGGAAAGGGAAGGGGGGACAACTGTGCAGGTCGGACGAGGCTGGAAAAGACATATGGTCGGGTGCGCTATTACGCGTAGTAGCATGTTAAGAAGTATTGTTTTGGGTGCACTGTTTGGAGACAGAGACTCAGACGTGCGTTCAGCCATACGATCATGCACGCACGGATGGACAGAGCTATGCAATTATTTCATATTGTATATCTATATATAAACACAAACACACACATTTACACACACACACATACACACACACATACACGCACACACACACACACACACACACACACACACACACACACACACACACACACACACATATATATGTATATATATATGTATATATATATATATATATATACATGTATATATATATATATATATATATATATATATATATATATATATATATATATATATATATATATACATGTTATGTGTTTGTTTGTGTGTGTGTGTATGTATATGGACGCATCCACAAAGACAATGTAGATATCCAATGAGTCTCATAAAACCAGAAAATTACGCAATAAGAAAAGGGAAGAATCAGAAAGCAACGTAGGAAGGAAGGCAAATGATGATTAATTCTTGACGCATAATCAGATTATTCTGCTGTTCGGGAAAAAGATATAAACAAATTGTGAAAACTGTTTTAATCAGATGCTATCATGAGATAACTCATTTAAGACTATCCTCTAGTTTTTAACATTTAGTTGTCATTATCATTTCTATTATTATCATAATTACTTTAATTACTGTTATCATTTTCATATATATCATTAGGACTATTATCAGTATCATACAACACTATAATTATCCTCATCATTCTCATAATCGGAATCATTATTATCATTATTGTTTATGGTACAATTATCCTTAATTTCAACTTATCCATTCATCCTCCTGCCCCCCCAGATCATGAGCAGCTGCATCGGAGAGGAAGCGATGATGCAATTCGAAGGCGCGATGAAGGAGGCAGAGACGAAGTGCCAAGGAGATGCCATGATGGAGGACATGCCTTCCCTCAGGTCTTATCTGGTAAGAGGAGGATGAGGGAAGGAGGCGAGAAGGAAGGAGAAGGAGGGAGGAGGAGGGGAGGGTGGGGATGGGAGGGAAGAAGGAGGAAAGAGAGGGAAGGGTGGGGATGGGAGGGAAGAGGGAAGAGAGAAAGAGAGAGAAGATCCGTGATATAAATATTTGCCTTCTTTTCTCTGTTCAAACAAATCATTTCCACTCATAATCAAAGAAGTCTTACAAAAATCACATAATGACTCAACATATGATATCAATAAAACCGAATTTCTTTTATATTACAGATGGAGCTGAGGGAAGCTGCCAGTCGCCCAGTCTACATTCCAGTTCCAATCTATCAGCATTACGCTTTACCTCAACAGCAGCGTTTACTACTCTAACCAGTTCCCACAGTATCTCCAGTATATTGACACTCAGGCATTCCAATACGCTTATAACCAATACCAGACTTCCAACAGAGCCGTGAGTACTGTATTTATTGTCTTTGTTTATATATTTATAATTATAATGCATCCCTTTGAAACAAATATTAAAATGGCATAGTTACCCACAAAAGCATATCGTTTTCTGTTTATCTGTTTCATGAATTCGTTTTCTGTTGCAGAAGCGAGGCGCAGACTGTAAGAATGGAGGAAACGATGACCACAATGCAAGCCAAGATTAGCAACATCACCTGTATTCTCAAAGAACTGAAATATGTAAGTACACGAGGGCGCTGAAATACGCGTAGGTTGCATGTTGTATTATTATTCATCTCTTTAAAATGACCGTTTTGTCAAGATTACATTTATCTTCAGTAGTCACTTCATTCATAAACATAGTTTTTAACTAAGTTTTAACTAATGATGTCTATAATAAACATCAGAATATAACAATATAACAACAACAATCATAATATCACGCCACTACCACAACATTTTAATGCTGATAAGGATACTAGCAATCACCCTCATCTTCTCATCATAATAAAGATAAAAATTAAGCAAGAACGATAATGACAATACCAACAAACAGCTCGACGACAACAACAACATCGACGGCAGCCAGTACACGAAGGACGTCATGAACCTGGACGTCAGCGAGGAACTCAAATCCGACCTCATGGAAGGCGCGACCATGTGCAGGGACTTCGCCATGTGCTTGCCCGTCGAGAGGGCCAAGACTCCGTTGAAGAAGGAACTGGGAGCTGCCATCGCCTACTTCAAGTGTATTACCATGAAGAATGTATGTGGTCACTCGTTCTGCTTTATTGTGCATGTGATGACAAGCGGATGATGGTTTTGTGTATTTTTAATCTTAGCGGTTTGTTTGTTTCGTGTTTTAGTTTATTTGATTCTCTCTCCCTCTTTCCCATTTCCCTCCTTACCCTCCACCTCCCTCTACTTTTCTCACTCTCTCCTTCCCTCTCCCCCTCCTTCCCTCTCCCTCTCCCTCCCTCCCAATAAATTACCCCACCCCCCTCTCTCCCTCACCCCACCAGGTGGCATCCTGCATGAAGAACGACCTCCGGGAGATGGCGGCGAAGAAGGGTCAGGAAATGCCCATCATGGACGACGACTCTGCGATGATGAAGGACGGCAAGCCCAGCGACCTCTTCCACGACCTCGTCTTCTCCGGCGGGTTGTTCTAGAGAAGCTCTTGTCCGGGAATTGCAATCAGTAGTGGAAATATTAATGTGTAAAGGAGTGATGATAATGATGATGAAATTCGGGAATAGCCGTATCATTTTGGAAGGTGTTAGAAGGTTTGGTTCACCGGGATTTTTGAAGAAAAAAAACGTTCAGTCGATCAGCTATTTATATCATTATCTCATCTTCTTTAATTTCTCAGGAATGAAATGAACAATAGAAAATCACATGGTACTGAAATACACAACGTGGTTCTATCAGAATGTTCGCTGGTTTGTGTCAGTCATTAAACTGAGTCAAACTGCACTCTTGTTTCCTTCCCTTTCCATTCGACTGGAAATATAAATTTCCGTGGTATACAAACGTCACTAACACTTCAATAACCAACAACAGAGGAATAGATAAGAAAATATATGAATGAATTGAGAAAATATATTCAGAGATGGTTGGAAATACAACTACTAAGTCATATGATATTGCCTATGTCTTAAGATTAAATTTTCTGGATACTCAAACAGGGAGATGAAACACTCCCACGAATCTGAAAAGTTTCCTTCCTTGCGTGCAGCCCACCTCAATTTTCATGAAATATGAAAATATGAGAAAAATGCATAATTTTGAACAAAATGAGGTTGTATCAATCTCACTTGAAAAGTTTCCTAAAAATGATTGCAAGGATTTTTGTGACATGGAAATAATTGATAAAATTCTGCTTCATTCTGTGCTATATACCATTGCCTCTTCAGCTGTTCAGCCAGATTATAAACAGCTTGAAAGCACATTTGCAATGTTCATAAATAAACAATAGAAAATGAAAGAAAAATGCAAGCAATCATTTTATAGCGCTCAATAAAGAGGTTAAAAGAATTAACAAAAGTTTGATAGATAATCAATATAAGCGAACTGTCACTAATATTTTCTATGAAAAGGAATTCAATTGGATTCGAACCCCACTTTTTATCTTACTTTTTTCATTATATGAATGTATATAAATACATATATTCCTATATGGATATGTATGTATATATATACATATATATATACATATCTATATATATATATGTAGATATAGATATAGATAGGTAGATAGATAGATATATACATATATATGGATATATATATATATATATATATATATATATATATATATATATATATATATATATATATATATATATATATATACCCACACACACATTATATATATATATATATATATATATATATATATATATATATATATATATATATATATATATATATATATATATATATATATACGCACACATTATATATATATATATATATATATATATACACGCACACATTATATATATATATATATATATATATATATATATATATATATATATATATATATATATATATATATATATATATATATATACATATACATAATATTCACACAGACCTACATTTGTAACAATACAAATAAAGAAACTAATATATATATATATATATATATATATATATATATATATATATATATACATATATATACATATATATGTAATATATATATCCATATAGGTCCCGGGACAGTTTCGTGTCGTATCCTCCGCGCGTGGTATATACACATGCATATATATAAAACCCTTTGGTCCTACATGCAAACAATTGGTGAGAGATGGTTTTACATTTAAGTTCAGATATCACTAACTAGCAACTCATCCCCCTACACCACCTACGTTATTCTAAATTCGGAGATGCACTTATGCCCAATGTAATGATTAAAATATCTTATATGAATACATTTATACAGCATAGCTCAAATCACGAGAAAATGCTGCGAATTCTTTATTTTTCATGTGTGTAAGACAGGTGGTCTCAAGATCTCAGAATTTCCTTCAGAAACCAACTTGTTCGGATAAGGGATTCATTCTTAAAGAGAAAAAAATAAGCCACATTAATCCTTTTTCGTTTATGGACATGATAAATAAAGTCCTGTTCATTTCATCTCATCTTCAGAAACATACGTGGATATTACAATGATTTTAAGCAACCAGCCAAGAATGATAGAAAACGGATGTGTCAGTTAACATGAGTAGCCATCTTTCTGCGAGTTTTTAAAATGGTTAGGAGGCGGGACTCTCACACAGAGGACCCGAGTTCAATTCCCTGTCAGGGAGGTAAAATATGTATTTCTATATTAAATGCGTTACTGCATTCTACCATCTTTCTCACATAGATATAACCTCGGTAACCTGATTTGTGAGTTGAATTCCTAATTAATTCCCGCCAAGTGGCCACGGGGATTGTCTGTAAAACCTCGCTATCACTGCTCTGCTAAGAGTATATAGGTAACTTCCATGATGGATGTAAGGCATCTGGTTAGACAATCCTTTTAGTGGCTCGTTGTAGTGATATGGTAAGGAGCCGGGACTCTCACTCAGAGGGCCTGAGTTCGATTCCCTGTCAGGGAGGTAAAATTTGTGTGTATATATATATATATATGTGTGTGTGTGTGTGTGTGTGTGTGTGTGTGTTTGTGTATACATACACATATGTGTATATATATATATATATATATATATATATATATATATATATATATATATATATATATATATATATATATATATATATATATATATGCATGTATGTATATATCAATATATTTTTCTATTTCTCTCTCTCTCTCAGTCTCTATCACTCTCTCTCTCTCTCTATTAGTCACAGTCTCTCTCACTCTCTCTCTCTTTCTCTCTATTAGTCACAGTCTCTCTCTCTCTCTCAGTCACAGTCTCTCTCTCTCAGTCACAGTCTCTCTCTCACAGTCACAGTCTCTCTCTCACAGTCACAGTCTCTCTCTCACAGTCACAGTCTCTCTCTCACAGTCACAGTCTCTCTCTCACAGTCACAGTCTCTCTCTCACAGTCACAGTCTCTCTCTCACAGTCACTCTCTCTCTCTCACAGTCACAGTCTCTCTCTCACAGTCACAGTCTCTCTCTCACAGTCACAGTCTCTCTCTCACAGTCACAGTCTCTCTCTCACAGTCACAGTCTCTCTCTCACAGTCACAGTCTCTCTCTCACAGTCACAGTCTCTCTCTCTCAGTCACAGTCTCTCTCTCACAGTCACAGTCTCTCTCTCACAGTCACAGTCTCTCTCTCACAGTCACAGTCTCTCTCTCACAGTCACAGTCTCTCTCTCACAGTCACAGTCTCTCTCTCTCAGTCACAGTCTCTCTCTCACAGTCACAGTCTCTCTCTCACAGTCACAGTCTCTCTCTCACAGTCACAGTCTCTCTCTCTCAGTCACAGTCTCTCTCTCTCAGTCACAGTCTCTCTCTCACAGTCACAGTCTCTCTCTCACAGTCACAGTCTCTCTCTCTCAGTCACAGTCTCTCTCTCACAGTCACAGTCTCTCTCTCAGTCACAGTCTCTCTCTCTCAGTCACAGTCTCTCTCTCACAGTCACAGTCTCTCTCTCAGTCACAGTCTCTCTCTCAGTCAAAGTCTCTCTCTCTTTCTATGTTATTACTATGATGATAGTAATAACATTGATAATGAGGATAATGATGATAATAGTAGTAATGATAATAGTAATGATAATAACAATACTGATAAAAGGAATACTAATGATAATAATACTATAGCAACTATAATAATGAGGAGAAGAAAGAGGATAATGCCAATGATAATAATGATAGTGATACTGATGATAATGATAATTATAATGATAATAATAACGGTGATAATGAAAATTATAATGGTAATAATCAGGACATGATAACAATAATGATAGCAATGATAGTCATTATAGTAATTATGGGAATGATAATCATCTGTCCCTCCTTCCACCCTTTCGCCCATGTCCTAGCATAGAGGCCAAAGAAGAAGAGGAAGAAGAATAGGCAGCGAAGGGTGAATAGGGGCGGGATAGACCTTAGTAGAGTGTGTGGGGGAGGGGGGGGAGAAGGGAGGGGAGTCCGACAATGTGCGTGTATATAAGGGGGCGTCGGAGGCATACTGTATCGTCTGAACCGTCAGGTAAGGAGCGGATAGGCCTCTCCGGGGCTTCCTGAGCCTGAGCAGTTTATGCTAGTATTAGGAGATATATATATATATATATATATATATATATATATATATATATATATATATATATATATATATATATATATATGTGTGTGTGTGTGTGTGTGTGTGTGTGTGTGTGAGTGTGTGTGTGTGTGTGTGTGTCTTTAGCAAAGGTTATGGAATTTTTAACTGATTTTGAAAAGTCTATACATACTATATACAGTGCGTACACATGTATAGGCATAGGAACTCCTGCTAAACGCTTTGTGCAGCAGTTCATGGTAAGTTCTGAAACATACATCATGATGAATCTGTCAAATGATAAACTAGGATAAAACTATACATAAGACATATCAGTACATGCATATCTCTCTCAAAGAAAGGCCCTGCAACTTAAGGGGCAGATGATGGGAACATTTTTACTTTAGTGTTGCAGTTGAAAGTGTTGCCAGTCGAAGAAATAGATGGTCTTTGGGAATATTTGGTTCATGGACTCTGGGCAGTCCACAGAGCAGACGTGGAACCGGAAGTGGAGAGAAATTATAAGTTTCTTTACTAATGGATGACTTCATGTGACGGAACAGTCTTTTCTGTTCGTCTCCGAAGTAGAACGAGAGAACGGATGTTTCATTAGTTAACTGCTTGAATCATGTGTGGTCATCTTATGTAGTAATATGTATTAAGTTAACAACCCTCGGCCCTTATCTGGCTTCGTGATCATCATTGTGTTGTCATTCCTGAGAGTCTGAAGAGGTGATGTGAAAACACTTGATTCAGAAGCTTGTTTCGTCTAGCGTAAGAATTTTCGAAAATTGTTGTTGGCAATGGCTGTTAATCTGCTAATGACATTATTATTATTTATATATTCAGCCCATAACCCTTGCAATTTCTGTTGCAGGATGCTCCGAATTACATTGTTGCTGTGCGTGGCTGTTGCAGCCTTGGCCAATGAGGCTGCACTCAAGAAATATGCTTATATAAAGGTAAGCTTTTTGTTGTCTTTATCATCATTATATTCATCCTTATTGCTATCTCTATGAGCCTTATTTTCATTATCATTATCATCATAGTTATCATCTATTTATCATTACCAATGTCATCATTATTACTATCATAAGAAATATCAAAATCATCACTGTCGTTGTTGTCATTATCATAATCACCATCATCATCATTACTTAATGATTACTTATGATATGAATACCATTACCATCATAGATTAATCACTTTATTTATTTACTTAATAATTCAGTCTTTGGTTAGTTCACGCTAAAGTCTCTTTCCTTTTCCTTTCACTCGTCGAATAACTAGTGTTTAATAAATGAGTTGATTAGAAAGAAAGGGAGAGGGAAAACAATAAGGGAAGGAAGGGGGAATAAGAATGATGCTACAGTAGTACAGTGCAGGGAATAAATTGATAGAATAAGCAACGAACTTAAAGGAACTGAGTAATAGTCTGTCAGCCACAAGGAGATGTTACGTCAAGGCGAGCGGGAATTCCTTGCCGGTAGATTTGCCTCCCTGTTTACGATCGTCATTATCCTAGAACATCGTGAACATGCTTACGTTCCCCGCTCCCGCTCCCCACCCCTCCCCATCATCTTTAATATTCTACGAGACCTCCTCACCCCCCCCCTCCCTCCCCTCAATATCCTGGTAGCAACCCCCCTCGCTCCTCTTCCCCCTGTTTAAGAGTCCCTTAACCCTTTCCACCCCCTTCTGTCCAGAACCCCCTCAACCCCCCTCCCATCCCACCCCCTTCTCTTCCGTCCCTTCCTCCTTCCCCAATCCACTCCCTTCCCCTCTCCTTCTCTCCTCCTTCCTCCATCCTTTCCCCTTCTCCTCTTCCCTTCTCCATTTCCTCTCCTCCTTCCCTCCTCTTCTTCTTCTTCCTTCATCCCCTTCTTTCCTCCTCTCCCTTCTCCACTTCCTCTCCTTTCCTTTCCTCTTTCTATCCTCCTCTCCCTTCCCCTCCTCCTTCCGTCCTCCTTTACTCCTCTCCCTTCCCCTCCTCCTTCCCCCATCCAACCCCCCCCCACCCCCCTCAAGTCAAAATCCTTACCCTCCTCACAAGTCATCAGAGCAGGTTGACCAGTATGGCTTCCGGTCTGGAAAGAGAGGGAAGGGGTTAGGGAGGGGTGGCGAAGAGGGAGGGGGGTTGATGATGAAGAGGAGCTGGGGAGGGGGGTGATGATGAGGTAGGGGGGAGGGGAGGGAGAGGGGACAACTGTCAAGGTCGGCCAAAGATGGAAAGACATATGGCCGGGTGCGCTATTACGCGTAGTAGCATGTTAAGAAGTATTGTTTTGGGTGGACTGTTTGGAGACAGAGACTCAGACGTGCGTTCAGCCATACGGTCATGCACGCACGGATGGACAGATCTATGCAATTATTTCATATTGTATATCTATATGCATACACGCACACACACATATACACACACACATACACGCATATAAGCAAACTCACTGACCGAAAGACAATGTAAATATCCACTCAGTCCCATAAAACCAGAGAAGATGACGCAATAAGAAAAGGAAGAATCGAAAGCAGCGTAGGAAGGAAGGCAAATGATATGACGGTAATAATTATCAAAATGTAATCAGATTCTTGTGTCGCTCGTCATTGTTATCATTATTATTCATATCACAATAACCATTAACTTCTATTAATTCCTTCATCCTCCCCCCCCTTCCCCCCACAGATCATGACCAGCTGCATCGGAGAGGAAGCGATGATGCAATTCGAAGGCGCGATGAAGGAGGCAGAGACGAAGTGCCAAGGAGATGCCATGATGGAGGACATGCCTTCCCTCAGGTCTTATCTGGTAAGAGGAGGAGGAGGGAAGGAGGCGAGAAGGAAGGAGAAGGAGGGAGGAGGAGGAGGGGAGGGTGGGGATGGGAGGGAAGAGAGAGAGAGAGAGAGAGAAGATCCGTGATATAAATATTTGCCCTATTTTCTCTGTTCATTTTCCCTCATAATCAAAGAAGTCTTACAAAAATCACATAATGACTCAACATATATTATCAATAAAACCGAATTTCTTTTATATTACAGATGGAGCTGAGGGAAGCTGCCAGTCGCCCAGTCTACATCCCAGTTCCAATCTATCAACATTACGCTTTACCTCAACAGCAACCCATTTACTACTCTAACCAGTTCCCACAGTATACTCAGTATAACCAAGCCCCTCAGGCATTCCAATACGCTTATAACCAATACCAGACTTCCAACAGAGCCGTGAGTACTGTGTTTATCGTCTTCGTTTATTTGATATAATTGGTATAAACTTTCTGAGCAGGTAAATGCATCCCTTTAAAACAAACATAAAATGTCATAGTTACCCACAACAATATATGGTTTTCTGTTTATTTGTTCACGCGTCCGTTTTCTGTTACAGAAGCGAAGCGTAGACTATGGGAAAATGGACGAAATGATGACCACAATGCAAGCCAAGATTAGCAACATCACCTGTATTCTCAAAGAACTGAACTATGTAAGTACACGAGGGCGCTGAAATACGCGTAGGTTGCATATTGTATTATTATTCATCTCTTTAAAATAACCGTTTTGTCAAGATTACATTTATCTTCAGTAGTCGCTATATTCATACAGATAATAGTAATACTAACGTAATCTATGATAATAATCAGAATAGCAATAACATTACGAAATATAACAACAATCATGATAATATCAAGCCCACACACTTACTTTCACTACCAGTATATCAATTATGATAACGATACTAGTAAATTACTGTCATCTCCATATAATAATAATGATAAAAACTAAGCAAGAACGATAATGACAATACCAACAAACAGCTCGACGACAACAACAACATCGACGGCAGCCAGTACACGAAGGACGTCATGAA
>BOPN01008293.1:12500-20000 GCA_017312705.2 Penaeus japonicus | reverse complement strand
AGATTCAAATTCTCTTGTATAATCATACGATTGCATTATGGGATTGCGTAATGGAATGGCAATTGCATAATAAATGTCAGGAACATTTCCTAGGATTTTAGGAGGGGGTGGGGGAGGGGGAGGGGGAGGATCCCTGACGACTTTTAAACGGACAGGATCTATGATGTTTCACTCCTACGCATCCTAAGGCTGAAGTGAGTCCCTTAATGTTTCGTCAGTGTCTTAATTAAAGCTATTGGATAAAAAAAAAGAAGCTATAAATTCAATGATATATGATAACGATTCAAAAATATCTGACAGAGGGCACGAGCCTCCTGTCCTCATTACAGTAAGTATTACGGTGGATCTGTTCCTGGTGGAATACCCGGATGTGGGTTTCTTCGTATGTAGGCCTACTTTGCCGATAGTCCTGGCAGAGATGAAGATCAGAATATTTGGTGATGGCACTTCAGTTGCTGAGCTGCATGTCATTTATGAAGTCCTGGAGCAAATCACCTTGAAAGATGTGGATGTTAACGGATTCGTAGACCGTTAAACCGCCTTCATTTCTCTCGAGAGCAAGATTTCAAACTATCCTCAGATGGCGGTTGAATATACCTCTTCCTTGTTTATCAGTTCAGTTTAAAGAAAGAAAGATTTTGTTCACCTCATCACACATGGGGAAATACATGAATGAGGTCGTAGATGAATTATTCAAAATGACGAGGACAGAGGCAGAGACAAAGTAAAGATATTTGAAATAGGAAAGAGATGAGAAAACACAAAAGACGTGAGAAATATTCCATCTCTTTAATGGAAGTGAAAATTTTTCGGTAATATCTGTAGACAACCAAACTTCTATCTGAGACTTTGATTGGACTTTAGATACCACAAGACGTATGGTGGGTCCTCTCTCATGTAAGATCATTATCTTTATTATCATTATCATTATTATTATACATCATCTGACCAGCAGGGTTCGCAGGGTAGTGGTCAGTGGTCATCTCATTAAAAGGGATAATAATATAAGATAAAGAAAGAAAGAACACATACAAAAAAATGATTTAAAAAATGTATGTATTGGTAGATTAGGAAGGTAACCAAGAACAAGGATTAAGATAAATGTATAAAAGCTACTGATTAATGTACATTACTATCCAATGGTTGGTACAGATATAAAAACATTGCCTGATCAAGAGTGTTGGATTATAAAAAAATATATATATATATTCCGAAGATATTTGGCATATATAAATTATTTTCACCATGATTGTATAATATCTTGTTTTCCTGAGTTAATGCTTTAGTGAGTTTGTTTGATAATGTTCATTTATACAATTGATGTGATAATATGATGGGACTGCGAAGGTGATGAGTTAACATGCTCCTGATTTCTTTTGATATATGACTTTATATCAAACCCTCTCCCTCTCTCTCTCTCTCTCTCTCTCTCTCTCTCTCTCTCTCTCTCTCTCTCTCTCTCACACACACACACACACACCCTCTCTCTCTCTCTCTCTCTCTCTCTCTCTCTCTCTCTCTCTCTCTCTCTCTCTCTCTCTCTCTCTCTCTCTCTCTATCTATCTATCTATCTCACACACACACACACTCTCTCTCTCTCTATCTATCTATCTATCTATCTCACACACACACACACTCTCTCTCTCTCTCTCTATCTATCTATCTATCTATCTATCTATCTCACACACACACACACTCTCTCTCTCTCTCTCTCTCTCTCTCTCTCTCTCTCTCTCTCTCTCTCTCTCTCTCTCTCTCTCTCTCTCTCTCTCTCTCTCTCTCTCTCTCTCTCTCTCTCTCTCTCTCTCTCTCTCTCTCTCTCTCTCTCTCTCTCTCTCTCTCTCTCTCTCTCTCTCTCTCTCTCTCTCTCTACATCTATCTATCTATCTACCTATCTAATTATCTCCCACCTCGGTATCAGCAAATAATCTGAAAGAAAATGAAGCAGATCCTTCATTAAATTCCAACTGTGTGAAAGTAAACAAACTTTGAGAAAGAGTTCGGGAATTAATCCACTGCAACAGGTTTGTAATTTGAGAAAGACTGTGCAAGAAAGTTTTCCGAAAAAGTTTTTTTCCCCGCTCTCTCTTTCTTCATTCATGATATCAGAAATAAGATTATATGAAGAAAAAAAATGAATAGATGTATAATGCACTTAGGAATGACTATTAGTTTTGAAATGTGATTATATTATAAAGAAAATGCTGAAATAAGAAAAAAAAAGGTCAAAGCATTATAAAGTTTTATGTCTCTTTTTTATCACAAGTCTTTTATAACCTCGGTCTCTTCAGTATAAAATCTCACTCTATTTGCAAATTCAGCTGAAAACGAGCAATCTTTCCCTACATCACTCATGCTTATATTCATCTTTTTTATTTTCTAAATATCACTAATTCAAAATATATTTCTCTTTTTTTTTTCTTTGTCAAATATAGCTTTTCCAATTAGCGTGTATATTTTCTATCATCATTGTGTGTGTTTGTGTGTGTGTGTGTTTGTGTGTGTGTGTTTGTGTGTGTGTGTGTGTTTGTGTGTGTGTGTGTGTTATTCCTTTCATTTTCATATTAAATGGTTGACGAGGAAAACCAGTTACGTCTTGGAATAAATATTAGCATTATTAGTAATATTACTATCACCCTTATTGTTACTATCATTATCATCATTATCATTATCATAATGAATGTGGTTTTTGATACGATTATCATTATCATTATTATCAATATTCTTATCATCATTATTTTTATTGCTGTCATTATCATTGTTGTTGATACTACTTTATTATCATTATGAAGACGTTGATGATCATCATAATCATCATTTCATCATCATCATTATTTTCCTCATTATCATTATCACTATCATTATTCATATTACCATTACTACTATTATTTTTATTACTATCACTATAATTACCATTATTGTTATTATCATAATCACTATTGATATTGTTATTATCATTATTATCATTATCATTATTATTGTCATCATTATTATTATCATCATTATCATTAGCATTATTTCTAGAGATTACTGTGATAACCGATATTGTCATTATCATTATTATAATATTCATTGTTATTACTGTAATTATCATTATCATTACAATTATCATCAATGTTAGTATCTTTATCATGATTACTATAATCATTAACATTTTAATCATTGTAATTTATGTTAGTATTGTTTTTTTTCATTATTGCCATTATAATCACCATCCTCATTAACATCAATGTTATAATCTTTGTTATTAGTATTAACATTATCATTTCTTTTATCATTATTGTTATCATTATCATCATCATCATCATTATCATCATTGATATTGTTATTAGGATTACAATAATTGTTGTCATTTTTATAAACATAATCATCATCATTACCACCATCATTTTCTATCATTATTATTATCATTATCACTGAAAGAACATGAATGACAAGAAGGAGAATAAGAGTAAAAAAATTGGGGAAGGAGATTGAGAGAGAGAAGGAGGGGGAGGAGAAAAAGGAGATGGAGTAGGAGGAGGAGAAAGAAGAAGAATGAAGGGAGAAGGAGGACAAGGAGAAAGAGGAGACATGAAGCAAGGGATAGGGGAGGAGGAGGCAGAAGAGGGGAAGGAAGAGAAAGAGGAGGAGACGAAGAAGAAGATTGAGGAGGAAGAGGAAGAGGGGATGGAGAGAAGGAGGAAGAGGAGGAGACAGAAGAAGAAAAGAAGGAGGAGGAGGAAGAGAAGATGGAGGAAAAGAAGGAGATGGAAGAGGGGAAAGAGAAGGAGACAAGAAGAAGGTGGGGAAGTAAGAGGAGGAAGAAGGAGATGGAGGAGGAGGAGGAGGAGACGAAGAAGTAGAGAAGCAGAAGAAATCGTGGTTTCATAGCTCTATATTGCCTCCATAATGAAGCATAAGTCAACCTTTGTTAACCTCTGTTGACCAATCTTCCGCCTTGGGTCATCAGTTCGGTTATGTAACTAATTTGCCTGAAAAGGTTGATTGACATGAGATGAGAAAAAGGTTTTAGTAATATTTTAGCAATATATATAATTTTTATTGTATGAATATATATATATATATATATATATATATATATATATATATATATATGTATGCATATGTGTTTTCATCAAAATTGTAAACAAATTTGATTTATAAAATCACTATTATGTATACATTTACACAAACGTACTCTAAAAATGTTCAAATCCAGATATCAATAATATCTATTAATCGAACTAAATTCTTTAAACCGAGCATTTGGTTTTAGAATAGACATGAAAATATTTGAAAATCATTCATGTCACTTATTCGAGCAAGAACATTGTAAATAATTAAGTTAAGTGACGAAAAATATACAGAGATGAAGGGAGACACATTAACATCCGACTATGGAGTCTTTTGTTTATTGCAAAGAAAGTACGAAGAAAAGCATTGCAACGCTTATATATATATATTTATATATATATATATATATATATATATATATATATATATATATACATATAAATATATATATATATATATATATATATATATATATATACATATATATATATATATATAAATATATATATATATATACATATATATATACATACATACATATACAAATATAACCGGATCAAAGGAGCAAGCTCGGTTAAAGGATAACATACAGAGCAAAGACCCCGAGCTCCTGGACCGCTGGCAATAACCGACGTCCGCCCATACGCCCCTCAAAGGGTTCGAATCGCTTGCTCAGGCGGAAGGCCAAAAGCACGAGCCCAGGGAACATAGATACGTAGTTTCCTTATCAAGTATTTCCAATGTCAAAATCACTACGGGTTTAAATATGATTGCAAACATAAATATGCTAGTTTGTTTACATTGTTAGCTTTGTATTGTAGACTTTATAAGTCTCAGTCTCTCTCTCTCTCTCACTATCTATCTATCTATCTCTTTCTCTCTTTCTTTCTCTCTCTCTCTCTCTCTCTCTCTCTCTCTCTCTCTCTCTCTCTCTCTCTCTCTCTCTCTCTCTCTCTCTCTCTCTCTCTCTCTCTCTCTCACTCTCTCTCTCTCATTCTCTCTCTATCGGTCTCGCTCCCGTAAAAACGTTCATGAATTTTCACTTTCTCTTATCATGCAATTATATACAAAAGGAACGCTGTGATTGCTAAACAAAAGCAAGTCGTGTTGCAGATCCATATATCCAACTTTGACTTACATTTCGTAATTGGAAAGAGAAGAAAAAAAAAAAAACATTGGAGAGAACTGCACTCCTGTACTTCCAATTTTCACATACCTTCGCTAAAGGGAAGCTACAGGTGAACGGCTTCGACAGAGTGTAAACAAAGGCTTCTGGGAAATCTCTAACAAGCAGACTGTCCTAAGCCTTAAAACAATTCTGGGAAGGACCTTGTTATCGAGCACAGGATGTTTAGGTATGTCGTGTATTTCGTTTCTTTAAAGGATGGAATTTGACTTTATGGGAATGTAGTGGACGTGAGCTAATATAAATAATGAGGGGTTAGGTTTGGAAAAGATGGATAATACAGATATGGAAAAAGGAATTTTAAAACCTTGATTATTGTCAGTGTATAACTATCCCTGTATAACTATCAGAAAAGACATAACAACGAATAAGCAAATGTTTACGAGAAGCAGTCAGCCTACATTGAAACTAACTGAAAGCTAACTAGAGAAAAATAGTATATAAAGTATTAAGGAATTATAGACTAAAGTAAGTCTTTATAATAGTTAGAAGATGAACCTCACCACCCAAAGAAATCACATAAGAAAATCCTAATTCCTTTTATACGCTGTGTTACTCAATCTTTTCATCGAATCTAAAAGGTTTTCTTATGGCGGACAAAGCTCCTTCACAGCTTTCAGAAGGAAGCCTTTCCCGTTGATTAAAGATTACCCGATGGCTCTAATAGTCGTTTCCGTCTTCAATCATCCAGGATGTCGATTAAGATATCCAGGGAGCCGCGGCAGAGAGATCTTTAAGGAAGTACTACTGAGCCTTGTTAAGAGGACGGATTCCTTTCCGAAGGAGTAATTTGAAATAACGTATCAAAAGATATATTATGTCAAATTAACCCAGGGACCTATCATACAATTAGCATGTTCGATGGTAAAGCTTAGTGTAAAATTTGATTAATAGATCCATTTTTTTCTTGTTTTGACCCCAAAGTGGGCACCAGTGCCACCTATTGAGCAAACCTGTCAAGTTTTATTTCTGAGGGAGGGAGCATCACGTGACAGATCTAGAGCTTTCTAGAGCTCAAAGTTCTTTTCAATCTGAAAGAGGTGTTGTGGTTCTATAGGAGGACAAAAAAATAAAAAATAAAAATCCGTATATGTTTACGAGAGCAAAAATTGATAATAATTATAATAATAATAATGATAATGATAATAATAATGATAATAATAATAATAATAATAACAACGAAAAGATACACGAAGAGATAGAAAAGAAAAAAGCCATTATTCAGCCTTGAAGAATATTCCTAAACCTTGGGTAAATCACAGGGTCCTAGGGGGATAAATAAGAATATAAATAGGAATAATGCTTTCAAGATAGAATGCTGGTGTTGTGTTCCGATAGGTTGCTGAAGTAATTATGCAAATAGGTTTGTATTTACTCCTTTTTTTTACATATTCACAGTGCGGGGAAAATTAGCATGGATGAATTTACAGTTCGTAAAAAAATATAGGAATCACTTGTTCAGAAAATTCATATCATTTGAATTCATATCTTGAAGGTATTTGTATTTTATTATAGTCATAAAAATCCCTTTATGTTAGGTCTGTTTTATAGGAGAGAGAGGGGGGGAGGGAGAGGGATAGGAGAGAGAGAGAGGGAGGGAGAGGAGAGAGAGAGTGTGTGTGTGTGTGTGTCACGAAGAGTCTATTTAAAAAAATAATAATAACTACACCTTTTGAAATATAGTCAATTTCACACACGATCAATCGTTCTCCAGTCTATCCCTGTATCTATCTAATTATCTACATGCCTAACCATCTTCTTTTTTTAGAAAAAAAAATAATTCGTGCGTGATAACATAAAACTCCCTTTGTCTTTGTTACTTGATAATTCTTCCCCGAACAGGTTTGGGGATTAAGGCTTTGTGCTTATCAAAGGTTTCCAAGAATCCTTCTGTTTTCACGCCCTCAAAACCTTTCAATTTTGCAGCTTTTTTTTTTTTTTTTTTTTTTTTTTTTTTTTTTTTTTTTTTTATTAGTCCAGCCCGCCTTTTTTCTTTCTTTTTTTTTTCTTTTTTTGTTGTCTTTATATTGGCGTATCATGAGACATAGTTGGACATATGATAAATGACACCCGTTGCTCATTGTTATACTTCCTGCAAATAGTATGCTGTAGAAATACACATCAACGTAATACCACCCTCAATACCAAGGGTCGCAACATAACACCACCCTCAATACCAAGGGTCGCAACATAACACCACCCTCAATACCAAGGGTCGCAACATAACACCACCCTCAATACCAAGGGTCGCAACATAA
>BOPN01008293.1:0-7500 GCA_017312705.2 Penaeus japonicus | reverse complement strand
ACAGTCCCCCCTACAATTAATCCCCTAGTTGGCCAAATACAAAAAGAAAACGGGAGGAATCTGAGCCTGTGGACGGGAGTGTCACACACAATTGTGTTAAATAATTACCACAGCTCTTATTCTAGTAATTAGCCAAGTTTTACATTTGATTTGCATATAATTGGGGAAGAAGGGGGATTTTATCCTCTCTCTCCTTTTCCTTTTCCTGTATGGAAGGGTAGGAATGGAATAAAAGGGTCTCATGATTTGAAAATGTTAGAGAGAGAGAAAAAAAAAATCGAGTTTTATCCAATCATATGCAGATGAGACTAAACACGCGTCTAAACGAGTAAGGGGTTTTCCTGTTGAAAAGCATAAACAAGGATGATGAAGAATATGAAAAAGGAAAAGGAAAAATACATATGTTTAGTTGTGGGTCAGTAGAGCGAACGAGGGAGCGGCGAGAGGGGAAAGAATTTAGGTATTGAGAAAAGGGAGAGAGAAGAGGGGAGAGGGAATCCGGGGTCGCGTCATGAGAGAAAACGGGGTAAGGCAGATTGCTGGGGTGACGATGGTAGATTAATTAAATTTTTGTTTGGAATGGAGAAAGCTCAGGGAGGTGCATGTTATAAATATGGAGATGTTTGTATGTGTGTGTGTGTGTGTGTGTGTGTATGTGTGTGTGTGTGTTTATACACGTATATATACATGGCAAGAAAACCCACATGCTCATCTGATGTTTACTCAGATTTCAGAGTTTGTATTTCTCCTACACTTGCTGTTAGTTCCCGTGAATGCAAAAACGGCTCTAAAACTCTCCTGCTAATGTTGGCAGTGTACCAGACAAATGCTCTCTGTTCTATCTCCACGATATACAACAGCAAGAGGAAGGGAGCTTAATGGGTCACTCACAAGAATACAACAGCAAGAGGAAGGGAGCTTAATGGGTCACTCACAAAAATACAACAGCAAGAGGAAGGGAGCTTGGGGTCACTCACAAAAATACAACAGCAAGAGGAAGGGAGCTTGAGTCACTCACAAAAATACAACAGCAAGAGGAAGGGAGCTTAATGGGTCACTCACAAAAATACAACAGCAAGAGGAAGGGAGCTTGGGTCACTCACAAAAATACAACAGCAAGAGGAAGGGAGCTTGAGTCACTCACAAAAATACAACAGCAAGAGGAAGGGAGCTTAATGGGTCACTCACAAAAATACAACAGCAAGAGGAAGGGAGCTTGATGGGTCACTCACAAAAATACAACAGCAAGAGGAAGGGAGCTTGATGGGTCACTCACAAAAATACAACAGCAAGAGGAAGGGAGCTTCATGGGTCACTCACAAAAATACAACAGCAAGAGGAAGGGAGCTTAATGGGTCACTCACAAAAATACAACAGCAAGAGGAAGGGAGCTTCATGGGTCACTCACAAAAATACAGCAGCAAGAGGAAGGGAGCTTCATGGGTCACTCACAAAAATACAGCAGCAAGAGGAAGGGAGCTTGATGGGTCACTCACAAAAATCTGATGGATTGCGGATGCCAACAAGCCTCTAGAATAGTACCAGAAATTAGGTATTTCCAGTCATACCAAAACTACTAAGAGTTCCAAATAGGGTTCATGTCATACCAAAACTACTAAGAGTACCAAATAGGGTTCCTGTCATACCAAAACTACTAAGAGTACCAAATAGGGTTCATGTCATACCAAAACTACTAAAAGTGCCAAAATAGGGTTCCTATCATACCAAAACTACTAAGAGTACGAAATAGGGAACATTAGTACGAGATTTGCCGATCCTGTTTCTCCCTCGTTACGAAATTACAAACTCATTCAGGCATATGTCTTATATGACCTGACTGATGACCCGAGCCGGAAGATTGGTCAACAGAGGTTAACAAAGGTTGACTCAAGCTTCATTATTGGAGGCAATTTGCGGGTCATCCAACTGTGTCTCTTCCTTCTCCTTCTTCTCTTTCGTCTCCTCCTCCTCCTCCTCCATCTCTTTCTTCGTTTCTTCTCTTTTGGTGTTTCTTCTTCCTTTTCCTCCTCCTCCTATTACTGCTGCTACTACTACTACTTCTCCCCCTTCCTCCTCGTCCTCCTTCTTCTTCTTCCCCCCTCTTCCTCCTCCTCTTCCTCCTGCTCCTCCTCCTTCCCCCCTCATCCTCCTCCTCCTTCTTCTTCTTCTTCCCCCTCCTCCTCCTCCTCTTCCTCCTCCTCCTCCTCCTCCTCCTTCTTCCCCCCTCTTCCTCATCCTCATCCTCTTCCTCCTCCTCCTCTTCCTCCTCCTCCTCCTCTTCCTTCTTCTTCCCCCCTCCTCCTCCCCATTCTCCTCCATCCTTTATAAGCGAAAGACTTCTGGAAGAGGAGTAAAGCTAATTTTATGACCCAACATAACCTAAGTTTTCTTGAGTTTTGACTTAAACACCTTAAAGAAAAAATATTATAGCACAGTTGGCATAAGATAATGATGATGATGATGATAATGATATTAATAATCAGGAAAAATATAACAATACTAATTATGATGATAATGATGATAATGATGATAACAATGATAGTAAAATTATGATAATTATAATAATAATAATAATGATAACAGAGATTGTAATGATAATCATGGGAAGGAAGCATTTCTAATGACATGATTAATTATTTGATTACTCCAGGTGTAAAATTATATGTTTTCCTTTGTTGATATTGAGAATTAATTAAGCACACATGACCTGAAAAAATAATAGTGATGAACTATCAGTAATGATAATGATGATAACAATGATGATGATAATAATGACAGTAATAATTATGATAATAATGATAATGATAATAATGATGATAATAGCAATCATAATGATAAGGATAAAAAGGGTAATAATGACAATAATAATAATGATAGGCTTGATAATAATGATAATGATAGGCCTGATAATGATGATAATAATAATGATGATGATAAGAATGATAATGCTAATAATGACTGTTATGAAAATTGTAATTATGATGAGAATGATAATAATAACAATACTAATAATTATGATAACAATAATAATATTGATGATAAAAAGGATACAACGATCATGATAATGATAATCATAATATTAACAAAAACAAGGATAATAATAACAATGGTATTGACCCCTGTGTGCTAAGTTGTGCTAAGGATTTATCGCGCAATTCATGCTAAAGTTTGTTTACTTCGACGTACTTCCAAAATATGGATTGGGAGAGAGAGAGAGAGACAGACAGACAGACAGACAGACAGACAGAGAGAGAGACAGATAGACAGAGAGAGAGAGAGACATACAGACAGAGAGAGAGACAGAGACAGACAGACAGAGAGAGAGACAGAGACAGACAGACAGACAGAGAAATACAGGTAGACAGAATAACAGATAGATATAGAGAAAATTGGGAGAAGAGACACTAGAGGGAAGGGGAGAAGGGAAGAAAGGAAAGGAGAGAAAATGCACAAAGACAGGCAAACGAAACATGGACAAGGAGAAATGTAGACCCGGTTAAAGAAGAAGAAGAAAAAATAGAAACACATAGACACATAATTAAGAATAATGTGAAAGACAGAAAATTGATAATAGCGAGATCAAGAGAGACAGAAAGAGGGAAGAGGAGAGAGGGAGATTAGAGATGAAAGGAAAGAGAGGGCACAGAGAGATGGAGAAAATTATAATTTAGAAGAAGAAAAAATGGAAAAAAGCAGTGGAAACATATCTTACCAAACTGACGAAAGAAAGAGAAAAATAAAGTACCAGAAAAGAAGACATAGCATCTTAAATAAACCTCAAGAATAGGAAAAGATACGACCTATTAAATGGATATAACTTACTATAAAAAATACAACACATGAAATAAACTTCTATAGAAGGTAAGGGATGTAACCTATCATATATATAAAAAAAAATCATCACAATACAACCATTAAAATAAATCACAACAAAATGAAAGAAAATAACCTATCAGAAAAAAATACAACCTATTATAAGCAGAAAACCTCTCAAAAGAGAAAAAAAAACGCACACATAAAAACCTTCATCCAAAAATATCGAAATGGCAACCTGATTCTCTCGTCAGCAATCACTTATCCAAACAGACGTGCAGAATCGAAGGAAATTTACCGTATAATTGGAATCTCCGGCTTGTTGATGAGTGATGGATGGGTTCGAATACTCTTTTAGTGATATTAGATTAAATTTAAGTATTTTTTTGTGAGATATAGTGATAGAATCAAAATATAGGATACGGTATGACTATATTGTTTGTTGAGAATTACGTAATGTATAAACAGTATGATGTAAACATTGATGACTCTCTTTCTCTCTCTCTCTTTCTCTGTCGGTCTGTCTGTATCTCTATTTTGTTCTATCTTTCTGTCTATCTATGTATCTCTCTTTCTCTCTCTCCCTCCCCCCCTCTCTCTCTCTCTTTCTCTTTCTCTCTCTCTCTCTCTCTCCCTCTATCTCTCTCTATCTATCTATCTATCTATGTATCTATCTCTCTTTCTCTCTCTCTCTATCTATCTCCCTCTATTTCTCTCTCTCTCCCTCTCTCTCTCTATCTATCTATCTATTTATCTATCTATCTGTCTTTCTCTGTCGCTCTCTCTTTCTCTCTCTGTCATCCTCCCTCACTGCTTTCCTCTTCCTATTCCCCTACCCCCCTCCCTTCCCATTCCCATTCCCTTCCCTCCCCTCCCATTCCTTCACCTCCCCTCCCTTCCCCTATACTTCCCCTTCCCCCTACCTCCCTTGCCCTCCCCTTCCCCTTCCCTCCCCTCGCATTCCCTCCTCTCCCATTCCCCCCCATCCCATCTCCTCCCCTCATTTCCCCTTTCTTTCCCACTCCTCCCATCCCATCCCCATCCCCCCATCCCATCCCCATCCCTCTCCCCATCCCCCACCCCCCATCCCCATCCCCATCCCCATCCCCCCATCCCCACATCCCATCCCCCATCCCCACATCCCACATCCCACCCTCCTACAACCCGAAAACACCCAAAGAAAGTCACACATCATGAGACGACCGACCTATTCGTGGTCTCTTTACAACGCTATTTATCGGCCCCATAAAATATGCAGAGCATCTTCCCCTCCGACGTCGGTGGTTCGATTCCTTGAGGCGTATTTATACCCGCTCGTGGAATATCTTTCTTTGGTCGCCTGGTGGGAGGGTTGCTGTGCATGTTGTTGGGTTCGGAAACATGGATGATGATGCTTGTGGGTGCTTGTGATGTTGGTGGGTGTTGTTGTTGTTGTTGTTGTTGGTATGTATGGTTGGTTTTGTTGTTGTTGTTGTGGTTGTTATGTATGGTTGTTTTGTTGTTGTTGGGGTTATGTATGGTTGTTTTTTGTTGTTGTTATATATGATTATTGTTGTTGTTATATGCGGTTGTTTTTGTTGTTATATGATTGTTTTTGTTGTTGTTATATGATTATATGTTGTTGTTATACACGGTTGTTTTTGTTGTTGTTGTTATATGATTATTTTTGTTGTTGTTGTTATATGATTGTTTTTTATGTTGTTTTTGTTATGTACGTTGTTTTTTTACGGTTATTTTTGTTGTAGTTATGCTACTTGCTGTTATTGGTGTTAATTTTGACAAAAATGTTGATGGTGATAATGATGTTATCATCAACATTATCATGATTAATGATCATTATTATCAGTATTATCGTTATAATTATTATTATTATTATTATTATTGTCAATATTATCATTATTATCGTAATCATGATCTTTATTATTATCATTATTATTATCATTATTATCATTATCGTTATGATCATTGCTATTATTATTTATCATTATTATTACTTATATATAGTTGAATCATGTTATAATATTATCATCATCATATTTCTATCATCATTAGGTAATGTTATTACATCAACAATCTACTTTTTTATTTCTATTTCATCTTTTCAGCTTCTGTGAAATATTTATAAGCAATTCTTTCATATTCCAATGTGACATTTTGATACTTTTAATTCAATTTTCCTCTTTAACATCCCCTTCCTCTTTGCATTTCAATAATCATTTTTATCATAGCCTGTGAAAGTGATTTATATTGCATCATTATCCTGCATGACACTTTTCATCTGATCACTTGTGCATGACATGACGTAATTTGAGACTGCTGATTTCCCGAATCAATTTTTTCTTTTCTTTTCTTTTTTATAAGCAATATTTTTTTTTCTTTTTTTTTCATAAGCTAGCATATATATATATTACCATTCTTTATTATTATTATCTTTATTGCTTAGTATTGTTGTTATCATTATTAGTCGTAGTGGTAGTATCATTATTGTTATCATTATCATTAATGTTATTACTATTATCACTATTGTTATCATTATTATTACTATCTTCATTATAGTTATTATTATTATTATTATCATTATCCTCCTCCTACTCCTCCTCCTCATAATCATAATCATCATCATCTTCATCATCCTCATCATCATCATCATTATTACTTTTAGCAATATTTGTATTATCATTGATATCATCATCTTTATTAGTGTCATCATTATCATTAATATTGATATCATTATTTTTATTATCATCATCCTCATTATTATCATTATCATCACTACTGTTATTAACATTATCATTATCATAGTCATCGTCATTATCATCATTATTATCATCATTATCATTCTTTTCGTATCATTATTATTAAAATTATCATCGCTATCATTATAATAATTATCAACGCCACCACCATAACTATAATTATCACAATCATACATTAATATTATCTTAGTCATCTTTAGAACCACTTAAACGTATCCCTTTCTTATCTCAACATTCTCTTCCTATATTTTCAACCCCCCCCCCCACCCTCTTTATCAATTATTCTCGTGATTTTATTTTTAATCCGAATTCTTTCAATGTTTCCCTGGTTACTTTAATATTCTGGCAGGCAAAGTTACCGCATAATTGCAACATGCATTTTTATTTCGAGAACATCAAAGTTAAACATGAGTATAATCATCTTTTTAAAATACCGACATGATTGTTGTTGCTTTATTGCCCATATCGACTGACAAACAGATTTCGCAACAATATATATATATAATATCACTTAAGAATTTCTCAAGCCTTAATCATCTTGTGGAACCCACGTTGCATGGCTCGCTCGGTTGCAACATCAAGCAAAGCTTCCGGGAGTCCCCTTGAGACCGGCTGCCTTTGCGAAAGCGTGTTTCATATCTGTGAGGGATCGCTATACAGGAACGATATTGTTGTCATGTCTGGTAATATTTTGTTGGGATTTCTGCCGATTCTGTGAATATGTTCATTTGTTTCGCTGTTTCCTTGTCTTATTTGTTTAGACATATGCACGTGTTTGTGTATATAGGTTTATATCTATGTATGTATATGAAAAAAAATATATATATATATATGTACATATATATATACATATAGATATGTATATATCTATATCTATATCTCTATATATGTATATATATAAATATATATATATATATATAAATATACATAT
>BOPN01008292.1:27500-32500 GCA_017312705.2 Penaeus japonicus | reverse complement strand
TTGCTATTTTCCCTATCTATCTCCCTGTCTATCTATCAATCTATCTGTTCTTACCTTGCTATTTTCCCCATCTATCTCCCTGTCTATCTATTCTATCTATCGATCTATTTATCTATCAGAGAGGTCAGTGAAGTACGTCTGCTGTTGCTTTGGCAATTGCTTGCTTGATGTGCAGCGGAGCGTGGAGGACTTTTGTTTCTTTGTTGTTTTTCTCCTTTTTTTATCGTCTGTTTGTGCTTCGTTTCTCTTCTCTTTCGGGGTTCGTCTTTTTTTCTATGTGTTTGTTTGTTTGTTTGTCTTTCTGTCTGTCTGTTTGTCTGTCTGTGTCTCTGTCTCGATTTTGTTTCTATCTTTTTCTCTTTCTCTTTCTATCTATTTCCCTTTCTATCTATTTCTCTTTCTTTCTTTCTCTCTCTCTCTCTCTCTCTCTCTCTCTCTCTCTCTCTCTCTCTCTCTCTCTCTCTCTCTCTCTCTCTCTCTCTCTCTCTCTCTCTCTCTCTCTCTCTCTCTCTCCCTTTCTCTCTCTCTCTCTGTTTTACTAATATATGTATATATATTTTTGTTATGGTATTATGGTATATATATGTATATATATATGTATATATATACATATATATATATATATATATATATATATATATATATATATATATATATTATAAAATATAAATCGCAAAGGCTGTTATTATTAAACCCGCATTTGAAACTCCATCTCGCCTGAGGAACCGAGAGTAGAGGTGGGAGGGGGAGGGAGAGGGAGGGGGAGGGAGGGGGGCGTGTCATGCCCGAAGGCGGAGAGGGGGGATGGGGGAAGGGTGGGAGGGGGGGAGGGAGCGATTTCAGGAGAAGCTCTCTGGAATTTTCTCGTTAAGTTTGGTTATTATTAATGCTACTGTTATTGCTATTTTATTTTCTGCTTCTTCTTCTGCTTCTTCTTCTTCGTTTTCTTTTTATTGTAATTGCTGTTATTTCCATTGTTATTATATTATAGTGATATTGGTACATATATATATTACTAAGATCATTACTATTTCTCGTGTTATTGTTTTTTTTTTTATTAGTAATAGTACCAGGAATTTCATTACAATCCTCCTCCTCCTCCTCCTCCTCCTCCTCATCATCATCATCATCATCATCATCATCACCATCACCATCGCCATCACCATCATGACCATCCTCCTCCTCATCATCACCATCACCAAAACCATCGCAACGAACATCCTTCACCTTCTCCTATCCTCCTCCTCCTCCACATCATCATCATCATCATCATCATCATCATCATCATAATCATAACCATCACCATCACCACCATCATCATCACCATTATCCTCCTCCTCCTTATCATCATCATCATCATCACCATCACCATCACCATCACCATCACCATCCTCCTCCTCATCATCATCATCATCATTACCATCACCAAAACCATCCCAAACGAACATCCTCCACCCTCTCCTATCCTCCTCCTCCTCCTCCTCTTCGTGCCCCTGTGTCCCCCGATCGCCGCCCCGCTGACCCTCTCGCGTCTCTCCCGCAGGTACATCCACAGCAAGGAGAAGCCCTTCAAGTGCAGCGAGTGCGGCAAGGGCTTCTGCCAGAGCCGCACCCTGGCCGTCCACAAGATCCTGCACATGGAGGAGTCGCCGCACAAGTGCCCCACCTGCGGCAGGAGCTTCAACCAGCGCAGCAACCTGAAGACGCACCTGCTCACGCACACGGACCTCAAGCCGTACAAGTGCGCCACCTGCAGCGCCGTCTTCAGGCGGAACTGCGACCTGCGACGCCACATGCTGACGCACTCCATCGGGGGCCATCTGCCGGCGGACAAGGAGGCGGACGAGGCCAAGGGCGCCGCCCACGACGACCTGGCGGCCTCGGGCTCGGCCTCCACGGCGGCGGCGGCGCTCGGCCTCTGCGAGCGGCGCGACGGCGCGGCGGCGGACATCGACGACGACGACGCCGACGATGACGCCGACGAGGACGATGAGGACGAGGAGATCGACCCGGGGCGCCCCGACGACGCCTACGCCTTCTACGAGGCCGAGAAGGCGGACGACGAGGACGACGTCGAGGAGGAGCTGGACGAGGACGAGGACGAGGCCGTCGTCGTGGGCGGCGACGAGCCCGGCGACCTCCGCGTGTCCGGTCTGCACCCGCAGGACGTGCACGTCCGCGCCGCCCACTCGCACTCCTCGCTCGCCCACACGTCCCTCGCCCACACCACCCATGCCTCCCAGCCCGCCCACACACACGTCCACACCACGCACGCCCACACGCCCCACGTCGCGAGCCACGACCTGGGCGCCCACGGCCCGCACGCCGCCCACGGGAGCAGCAACAGCAGCAGGGACTCAGGCATGTCGGGCCCCCACGGCGTGCCGCCCCCCAGACCCTCCTCGCGCCCGCACGCCCACGTCACGTCTCTCTACAGCCACGGCCACGGCTTCTACCCCATGGTGGGCGGGGGCGGGGGCGCCGGGCCGCCCGGGGCGCACTTCCGGGCGGCGGTGCACGACCTCAAGCGGCCCATCGAGCAGGTCCTGGGCGGCGCCGGGCCCTCGGGGGCGCCGCCCAGCGTCATGAGCATGCAGGGGCCGCTGCACATGGGCGGGGGGGCCATGGGCGCCGCCCCCCGCCCGCCCTACCCGCCGCACCCGCCCGAAAGGCCCAAGAAGAAGGGATTCATGATCGACGACATCATGAACGGGTGAGGGGGAGCTACTCCGGGGGGGGGGGGGGGTGGGGGGGGGGGGGGGGGGTTCCTTCGTCTGCGCCTCGGAGGTGGAGCGGCCTTCGTAGCCCAGTCGCTCGCTTACTCACTCACTCACTTACTCATCACGTAACATGACTCACTCACTCACTCATTCACTGATTCATTCATTCATTCATTCATTCATTCACTCACTCACTCACTGACTCACTCATTTATTCATTTACTCATTCACTCACTCACTCACTTATTTACTCATTCACTTAATTATCACGTAACACGACTTACTCGCCTACTCGCTCACTCACTCATCACGTAACATGACTCACTCACTCACTCACTCATTCATTCATTCATTCACTCACTCACTCACTCACTCACTCACTCACTCACTCATTTATTCATTTACTCATTCACTCACTCACTCACTTATTTACTCATTCACTTAATTATCACGTAACACGACTTACTCGCCTACTCGCTCACTTACTCATCACGTAACATGACTCACTCACTCACTCACTCATTCATTCATTCATTCACTCACCACCACCACTCACCACCACTCACTCATTTATTCATTTACTCATTCACTCACTCACTCACTTATTTACTCATTCACTTAATTATCACGTAACACGACTTACTCGCCTACTCACTCACTCACTCATTCACTCACTCACTCATTCACTCACTCACTCACTTACTCAGTTACTCACTCGCTCACTCACTCATCACGCAACACGACTTGCTCGTTCACTCACTCACCCACTCACTCATTTACTCATCACGTAACACGACTTACTCGGTCACTCACTCACTCACTCACTCTCTCACTCAGTCACTCACTCACACTCAATCACTTACTCACTCACTCACTCACTCACTCAATCAATCACTCACTCATCACGTAACACGACTTACTCGGTCACTCGCTCACTCACTCACTCTCTCACTCAGTCACTCACTCACTCACTCACTCACTCACCCCCTCACTCACTTACTCATCACTTAACACGGCTCATTCGCTCACTCATTCACTCACTCACTCACTCACTCACCCACTCACTCACTCACTCACTCACCCCCTCACTCACTTACTCATCACGTAACACGGCTCATTCACTCACTCACTCACTCACTCACTCACTCACTCACACACACACACACACACACACACACACACACACACACACACACACACACACTCACTCACTCACTCACTCACACACACACACACACACACACACACACACACACACACACACACTCACTCATTCACTCTTCCCCCACCACCTCCCCACCTCCCCCCCCTCCCCCTCCCAGCCTCACCAGTGTTGCAAACGCGGGAAAAGCCACAGTTGGCAATGATGCACGAGGAGCGACCAAAATACAGGGTAAAACAAAATCTTTTGAGGATGAAGTGACTGTGAAGTGAAAAGAGTTTGAAATGAGATGTTTTTCTTTCGACTTCTGTTTATATTGATTATTATCTTTATTATAAGTATTGGTTTTATTATTATTATTATTATTATTATTATTATTATTATCATTATTGTTTTTTTTCATTATTGTTATCATTATTGTTGTTGTTGTTATTGTTATTGCTATTATCCTTTTTATTATTATCCTCATGATCTTTATTATTATTATCATAATTATTATAGTTATTATCGTTGATATAATTATCATGTTATTATTATTATTATCATCATCATTATTATTATTATTATTATTATTATTATTATTATTATTATTATTTTTATTATTATTATTATTTCTATCATTATTATCATTATCATTATAATTGCTCTTATTATTATCATTATTACTATTACTATTAATTTATTCCCTGACGTCTGTTTGTATGCGAGATTTTGATAATTTTATTGTACTGACCTTTATATCTTGTAAATTAATTTTAAAGAACATGTAAACTGCCTATTTTGTATATATATATTGTGAATATTTGTATATATTTACTATGAAAAATAAAAAGAGGAATTCTCTGCTTGTTGTTTAATTTATTCTACCAGTGGAGTGAACAATGATGACTCTCTCTCTCTCTTTCTGTCTATCTTTCTCTCACTCTCTCTCTCTGTCTTCCTTTTTCCTCGTTCTCTCTCTCTCTCTCTCTCTCTTTCTGTGTATCTTTCTCTCGCTCTCTCTCTCTATCTTCCTGTTTCCTCGTTCTCTCGCTCTCTGTCTTCCTTTTTCCTCGTTTTCTCTCTCTCTCTCTTTCCGTATATCTTTCTCTCGCTCTCTCTCTCTCTGTCTTCCCTTT
>BOPN01008292.1:17500-22500 GCA_017312705.2 Penaeus japonicus | reverse complement strand
TCTCTTCCTCATTTCCCCCTCCCCTTCTACCTCCACCACCTATCCCTTCAAGCCTTCCACCTCCCTCTTTCCCCTCTCTTCCTCCTCCTCCGCCTTCCCCTCCACCGCTTCAATCTCCCGTCCCCCTTCCACCTCCACCCCCTTCCTTCCTCCTCCACCTCCACCCCCTTCCCTCCTCCTCCACCTCCACCCCCTTCCCCCTTCCTCCTCCACCTTCATCCCACCTTTCCCCCCACCCCCTTTCCCATCCACCCCACCTCCACAACCCACCCCCACCCCCTTCCTTCCTCCCCTTCCTCCCCCCCTCACCCCTTACCCTTCCTCCTCCATCCCACCCCCTCCCTCCTCAACCCTCCCCCTCCCCCCCCTCAAGGAATCATCCATCCCCCCGGAGATTTATCCCCCGTGTGAGGGAGGCGCGAGGTCACGACCCTTGTGTTTTATTGACGCCGATCGTGAGTGAGGTTGCGACGCGAACCTCTCGAGGTTTGAGTGACTCGGTCGGAGTGCGCGGTCTGTATGCACTCAGGGGTGGGTGGGGTGTGGGGGTGTGTGTGTGTGGGGGGGGGCTCATCTCACGCTCTGGTTCTCTCTTCTCTCTCTCTCTCTGTTTCTGTCTGTCTGTCTCTCTCTCTCTCTATCTATCTCTCTCTCTGCTTCCCTCTCTCTCTTTCTCTTTTTCTCTCTCTCTCTTTCTCTCTCTCTGCTTCTCTCTCTCTCTCTCTCTCTCTCTCTCTCTCTCTCTCTCTCTCTCTCTCGCTCTTTCTCTCCCTCTCTCTTCGTCTTCGTCTTTTTTTTTCTTCTTCCTTGTCTTATTCTCTTTCTTCTTTTTCGTCTATTTTTTTCTTCTTCTTCTTTTTCTTTTTCTTCTGTTTCTTCTTCCTTGTCTTGTTCTTGTTCTTCTTCCTCTTTTTCTTTGTCATTATTTTCTTCGTCCTCTTCTTCTCTTCTTTCTTCTTCTTCTTCGTCTTCTTCTTCTTCTTCTACTTCTTCTTATTCATCTTCGTCTTCTTCGAATTTTTCTCTTAACATAATTATAATTTTTATAATTACCGGTATAAATAAATGAATAAATAAATAAAAATATATATATACATAAGTATATATATATATATATATATATATATATATATATATATATATATATATATATACATATATATATATATATATATATATATATATATATATATATATATATATATAGAGAGAGAGAGAGAGAGAGAGAGAGAGAGAGAGAGAGAGAAAGAGAGAGAGAGATAAAGAGATACATACATATATACATACATATACATATCTATCTATCTATATATCAATCAATCTATCTACCTATCCATCTATCTATCTATCCACACCCACGCCCACACCCACGCCCACACCCCTACCTCCCACCCTCGAAATTCCCCCGAAGAGCAGGCTCCTCGCCGGGCCAAAGGAGCTCTCGCGTCTGGCTCCGAAGTCAAGCTTGACAAACGACATTTAAGCCCTTCACACCCGGGCTAAAAATGCCTTGCGCTTGAATCTTATCTTGATTGAAAGGTTAATATGTTAATACTTTGATATTACTGATATTAGGTTCTTCTCTCCTTCTCTTTGGTTCTTTTCTTTCTTTTTCTATTTCTTCGTCTTGGTCTTTTCTCTTTCTTCTTCATTATCATCATCATCATCATCATTATCATCATCATCATCCTCATCATCTTCTTCTTCTTCTTCGTCTTCTCTTTTTCCTTCTCTATCCTCTCTTTTCCTCCTCCTCTTCTTCTATTCTCTCTTCTCCTCCTCCTCCTTCCCTTTTCTCCTTCTCTCTTCTTTTCTTTTCTTCCTTCTCCCCTTCTCTTGTTTCTCCTCCTCCTCCATCCTTCTTCCCCCTCTCTTCCTTATTCCCTCTTTCTCTCCTCCTGTTCCTTTTTCCTCTATTCCTCCTCCTCCTTCATTCCTTCTCTTTCTTCTCCTTCTTCCTTAGTTTTTCTCCTCCTTCTTCCCTCTTCCCCACCCTTCTTCCCTTCTTCCCTCCTCCTCTTCCTCCTCCCTCTCCCCTTCTTCTTCCTTCCTCCTCCTCCTCCTCATTCTCCCCCTCCCCTTCTTCCTCCTATCTATCTCCCTTTCTTCCCCAATTCCTCAAGACGAAGAGAAGAAGAGGAAGAACAACGCAGAAGAAGACAATCTATATCATCAATAGCTGTTGCAGGCTAAGTCATTGTTGCATTGCAGGAATTAGGAGGTTTGGATCTAATGCCTTGATGAGGGGAAGGGGGGGAGGGGGGGATAGTGGGGGAGGGGGGGTGAGCGGAGAAGATATAGGGAGGGGGGAGGGAAGGAGGGAAGGAGGGAAGGAGAGGTAGGGAGAAGGGAGAGGTGGAGGAGGAGGTGGAGGAGGAGGAGTAGGAAGAAGAGGAGGTGGAAGAAGAAGAGGAGGAGGAGGTGAAGAAGAAGAAGGAGAAGAAGAAGGAGAAGAGGAAGAAAGATAAGAATAGAAACGAGACTAAAGGTAAAACTGCGAAATAATGATAATAATAATTCGAAGAAAAAGTGATAGAAGCAGAAGAAGAAGAAGAAGTAGAAGAAGAAGAAAAAGAAATAGAAGAAGAAGAAAAATAATAAGAAAAAGGGAGAAGAGGGAGAAGAAGAAGAAGAAGAAGAAAAAGAAACTGAAGAAGAAGAAGATGATGAACAGTAGAAGGAGAAGAATAAAAAGAAGAAGAAATAAAAAAAAGAAGAAGAAATAAAGAAGAAGAAGAAGAAGAAGAAAAGAAGAAGAAGAGGGAAGAGGGAGAGAGCGCGAGAAAGGACAGCACCCAAATGGAATCCATATTATCAGTAAGATTACATTGCACAAGCTCATGCTCCTCCTACTAAAATGCTGCAGCTTTCAACATTCAAGTTTAGTGTCGATGCCGGTACAAGATACTGGAATTTCCTTTGCAACAGGTCATGCGTCATGTGGTATACCTTTCGTGCAACATAGGGCATGGGGAGGGCATTTTTTCATACAACATAGGGTATGGGGAGGGCATTTTTTATGCAATAAGTGGTATGGGGAGAGTATTTTTCATGCAACATGGGGCATGGGGAGGACATTTTTCATGCAATATGGGTATGGGGAGGGTATTTTTCATGCAATATGGAGCATGGGAAGGGTATTTTTCATGCAACATGGGGCATGGGGAAGGTATTTACCATGCAATATGGGGTATGGGAAGGGTATTTTCATGCAACATGGGGCATGGGGAAGGTATTTACCATGCAATATGGGGTATGGGGAGGGTATTTTTCATGCAACATGGGGCATGGGGAGGGTATTTTTTATGCAACATGGAGTATGAGGAGGGTATTTTTCATGCAACATGAGGTGTGAAGAGTTCTCACATCAAAAATAGATGATGTGCTTCCTCTGCAACATGACTCATAATCAATATATCTCTCATGTAACAAGGGCCATGCAGAGTGTGTCATGCAATATGGAGAAAAGGAACCATGCGTAGTAGGTTCCTCATGCAACATGTGTAATACGTACGTCGATATGTGGAGAGATAACAGTTTTTCTTTTAAATCCAATTAAAGAATTCATATCCGGATTCATCATGGATATAAATCTACTACGGAACATTTGGTAGACTTATGTATTTTGAGACTGGGGATTTTGGGTGTTGGAGGAGGTCTGCGCTCTTCAAGTGGTTTCTCGTCTTTGTATTTACTTTTTTTTTTTTTTTTTTTTTTTTTTTTTTTTTTTTTTTTTTATGTATATATATAAAATATATATATATATATATATATATATATATATATATATATATATAAATATATATATATATATATATATATATATATATATATATATATATATATATATATATATATATAGAGAGAGAGAGAGAGAGAGAGAGAGAGAGAGAGAGAGAGAGAGATTGTTGTTTGTTTGTTCGTTTTATGTTTTTCATTCACTTATTTTCTTTTTGTGTTTTGAAAAACAAAATTTTCTTTAACTATCCATTTTTTTCTCTTCCTTTCTATTTACCTTTTTTCTTACTTTTCTATCCTTCTCACCTTCTTCCTATCATTTTATAAATATTTCTTTCCTTCTTCTTTGCAATTTTCATTGCAATATTTACCTGTCTCTCCTCTCTCCTCTCTTTCGCATCTTTCAATATCATCACAAATTTCACAGATTAAATCAACAAACAATATATTTGATAAAAATCTCTCAAATATCTCATAAATACCGTGTAATTAGGCCATAACACAATGCCGTTATAGATATCCGTTCGTTATAAGAAGGTCAAAGTACTACCGGTGTAATAAAGCGGTTTATGTACTTGATATTTTCTCTCTTATTCTAGTAATATTTTCCCAAGAACAAGGTTTGTGGAACGGACATAACTCAGGGCAACATACGTCAAAATTATAACTTATGATACAACTTTCAATGTATTTTTTTTTCTTTTTTTTACGATTATTATTATCTTTTTGCTGTTGTTGTTGTTGTTATTTTCATTACACATCCGCACAGACGTGGAAACACGTGCGCGCTCATAAACCTATATTTACAAACACACACACACACACACACATACACACACAAATACACACTTGCATATATAGATACATGTATACATATATATATTACGCCTGATGAGGAAATTTCTTTAAAAAGTTCGAAAAAGTTTTTCGTTTTTTTATTTTGTAGCAGTTTAGTAATTATATATATATATATATATATATATATATATATATATATATATATATATATATATATATATATGTATATATATATATATATATATGTATATATATGCATATATATATATATATATGTATATATATATATATATATATATATATATATATATATATATATATATATGTATATATATACATATATATATATATATATATATATATATATATATATATATATATATATATATATATATACTATATATATATATATATATATATATATATATATATATATATATATATATATATATATATATATATAA
>BOPN01008292.1:0-5000 GCA_017312705.2 Penaeus japonicus | reverse complement strand
GCACCATCTGGCTTCTCCTGAGAGAGCACCATCTGGCTCCTGGCTCCTTCTGAGAGAGCACCACCTGGCTCCTTCTGAGAGAGCACCATCTGCCTCCTCCTGAGAGAGCACCATCTGCCTCCTCCTGAGAGAGCACCATCTGCCTCCTCCTGAGAGAGCACCATCTGCCTCCTCCTGAGAGAGCACCATCTGCCTCCTCCTGAGAGAGCACCATCTGCCTCCTCCTGAGAGAGCACCATCTGCCTCCTTCTGAGAGAGCGCGAGGCGGTGTATGGCTGACCCTTTCCTCTGCACCGCGTCGGCTCGCTATCAGCTGGTCAGCGAGACGGGGTGAGCGGCCCACCCGCATGTTAAGACTCCTCTTGTCTCTTTTCTCTCTCTTTCTCTCTCGTTCTTCTCTCTCTCTCTCTCTCTTTTACGTTATTCTCTCTCTTTCAATATTTTTTTCTTCTCTTTTTCTATCTCTCTTGTTTTCTTTATTTTCTCTCTCTGTCTGTGTCTGTCGTTCTCTGTCTTTGTCTCTATATCTGTTTCTTCTCTTTTCTTCTCTCTCTCTCTCTCTTTCTTTCTTTCTCTCTTTTTTTTTCTCTCTCTCTCGCTCTCTGTCTCTGTCTTTGTCTCTATATCTGTCTCTTCTCTTCTTTCTTTCTCTCTTCTCTTTTCTCTCTCTCTCTCTTTCTGTCTTTGCCTTTGTCTCTATATCTGTCTCTTCTCTTCTCTCTCTCTCTCTTTTTGTCTCTCTCTCCTACCCCCCTCCACTCCCCCACCCCCCCTCATTTCCTTTGATTCTTAATCTCCCTCCACATCTCCATCCAGTCTGTACTCTGCTCTCTCGCCCATCCCCCTCCCCCCACCTCTCTCTCAACCCTTACCCCCCTCCCCCTCGCTCCTCCCCTCCCCTCCCCCCTCGCCCATAGCACAATATCAAGGGTACTCGACTCTACAGTGTATGATCTTATCTGCATCTGTACGGCTGGCTCTCCTTTCTGTCTTCAGTATAGAGATGAAACAGATCTCTCTCCTCACTCTCTCTCTCTCTGTCTGTTTCTCTTTCTCTCTCTCTCTCTCTCAATCTTTCTCTCCTTCCTTCATTTTCTCTCTCTTTCTTTCTCTGTCTCTACCTCTGTCTCTGTCTCTGTCTCTCTCTCTCTCTCTCTCTCTCTTTATCTATCTCCCTCTCTCTCTCTCTCAATCTTTCTCTCTCTCCCTCACTCTCTGTCTCTCTCTCTCTCTCTCTCTCTCACACACACACTTTTGAAAAGGTCTTTAATTTTTTTTTCATTTTCCTTTTATCTCTCTCTTCTTTTTTTTCGCCTTATTTCTCTTTTCCTTTTTTATGAAAATTCTTTGTCTTCATCTCTTTTCTTCTTTGAAAAGGTCTTTCATCTCCGCAGCTCTCTCTTCTTTTCTTTTACTCTCTCTCTCTCTCTAACTTCATTCTTTCTCTCTCTTTTGAAAAGCATTCTCTTCTCCTCACTTCTTTCTCTCTTTCTCTTCCTTCTGAAAGGCCTCTCTTCTCCCCACCTCTCTCTTTCTTTCTCTTTTCTTGCCTTTTCACCTCTCACCTCATTCACCTCTCATGCCCTCTCACCTCTCCCTCATATTCCCCCCCATTTTCCCTCTCACCTCTCCCTCATTCTCTCAATCCCCCTCCCCTCTTCTCTCTCATCCTCCCATCCTTCGCCACCCCTTTCCCTCAGTCCCTGAAGAGCGAGGCCACTCCTTCACACGTCCCATCCCGCCTCCGTGAGGACACCCGAGTTGTAAAAAGGGCTGAAGACGGCTTCCTGTTGCATTTAATTTCGGTTTCCCTGTTGCCTTATTATATTCTTGAGATGCGCGCTTACACGACGTTTCCTTCCGGGCAGAAAGAGAGAGAGAGGGAGGGAGAGAGAGAGAGAGAGAGAGAGAGAGAGAGAGAGAGAAGATATAGATAGATAAATACCATTTGTGTGTGTGTGTGTGTGTGTGTGAGAGAGAGAGAAAGAGAGGGGTTTTAGGGTGATGGTGGGAGGGAGGAAAGGAAGGAGGTAGGGAGGGAGGGAGGAAAGGAGGAGAGGAGGGAGGGAGGAAAGGAAAGAGGGAGGAAAGGAAAGAGGGAGAAACAAAGAAAAAAGAGAGAGAACAAAACACAAATAAAGAAGAAGAAGAAGAAACAAAACATAATCACGAACGTTGGGCATATGTAAATTCGTTCTCACATGATATCAAATAATCTCAAAGATCTTAAAATACCCCAATCGCCTTTGGGCACCAGCTTTCTTCTTCTTCTTTTTTTTCTTCTTTTTTTTTCTTCAAAAGGACGGGCGGCCAGAGCGTCATTTGTCAGAGCTGGATAAAGTGCTGAGTCACGATCTTCGACATCTTAAGACGTCGGTAGGGGGGAGAGGGGAGGGAGAGGGAGGGAGAAGGAGAGGGAGAGGAAGCGGGGAGGGAGGGGGGGTTAAAGACACAGATTTCCCCCCTTTCCTTTCCTTCAAAGAAGATCGTCTATCTTTAAATCGACCTGATTTTCCTTGCCGAAAGAATTGATAAGTGAAAAAAATCGAGAAAAAAAATCAGATTCCCTTCTTATTTCGTATTTATTCATTCATCTATCTGTCGTCCCTTAATTCAAAGACGGTCCATGATATGGGCTTGTGTTCTGTGCAACACCCCTGCCGAGCTAGGCCTAAAACAGGTGTTGTGCGAAGGGCGGGGGAGCTTTGTGTAAGGTTCTGCTGCATCATCTACGTAGGCCTATGGAAGGTTCAAGAGGGAGGGGCCGGGCCGCTCGCTACCTGTCTGAAGTTCATGCTGATATTGTGTCTGGCTGGCGTCTGATGGTGTGTGTTTGGGATCTCACTGTAGTCGGTATGGTGTCTGGTTGTCGATTGGTGCATAAGGAGATAAGCTGTATTCATTATAGTGTAGTTTAAATTGTGTCTTCTTGGTTGTGTCAAGTGTCTGGGAGTCTGTTGTGTCTAGTGTATGGGTGTCTGTTGTGTCTAGTGTCTGGGAGTCTGTTGTGTCTAGTGTCTGTGAGTCTGTTGTGTCTAGTGTCTGTGAGTCTGTTGTGTTTAGTGTCTGGGAGTCTGTTGTGTCTAGTGTCTGTGAGTCTGTTGCGTCTAGTGTCTGTTGTGTCTAGTGTCTGTAGGAGTCTGTTGTGTCTAGTGTCTGTGAGTCTGTTGTGTCTAGTGTCTGGGAGTCTGTTGTGTCTAGTGTCTGGGAGTCTGTTGCGTCGAGTGTCAAGTTGTGTCAAGTCTCCTGCATAGGCTATGTAGCATCCTAGTGTTTCTTGCTACAACCCAAACAGCATATGGAGGCTGATAATGCCAAGTATCTTTCAACAGCTAATAATGTCTAACTTAAGGTGTCTACTGTCTGTAGGGGACTTATACTTTCGGACTAGTGATATAAGCACATAACTAATATACATTTGGAATTATATGTTATTGATATAAGCACATAACTAATATCATATGAGATAAAAAAAGAAAGAAAATGTAACGTTAAGTAGTTACACTATAATTAAACTCTTAGCTTAAACCCGAATAGGTGTATGATTCTCAATTATATAACACTGATATAGACACACGTGTCCTTTGCAAACAGACAGACAGAGGGAGAGAAAACAAGCCATTGCTAGAGCGGCTTCATGTTAAGTTATTGCAACTTTTAGACCTAAAATAGAGAGAGAGAGAGAGAGAGAGAGAGAGAGAGAGAGAGAGAGAGAGAGAGAGAGAGAAAGAGAGAGAAAAAGAGAGAGAAAGAAATAGAGAGAGAAAGAGAGAGAGAGAAAGAGAGAAAGAAAGTGAGAAAGAAAGAAAGAAAGAGAGAAAGAAAGAGATAAAAAAAACAAAAACGTATTTACTTCAAAACCGTAGAAAAAAAAAGACAAACACCTCAATACAACCAAAACCTGACCTGTAATTAACCAAGTACAGTTTATCTGAAACAGCCCAGTAACCTGCTACAACCTGTATCCTAAAGTCCCATTGGACCTGTACCCTGTCCTGTAGGCCTGTAAGTGATGACGTGTACAAATGATGACTCCCTCCTTTCAAGTCCTCGAAGTCCTTTGGGAGAAAATCCTTGACGACGAAGGATAATCTTCCTTGTGTATATTTCGGGTTTGGATTCTTGATATACTTACATTGTAATGGGTGATGGTGGTGGTGATGGTTGTGGTGGTGATGATGATGATGATGTTGATGATGTTCATGATAATGATAACAATGCTAATTATGGTAATAATGATGAAATGAGAATATTAATAAAATCAATACTAGTGCTGACTATCGTGATGTTTATAATGTTAAAAATGTTAAAAGTAAACATTACAACAACAACAATGGTAATAATGATAATGATGATGATGAAGATGATGATGAAAATGATTATAATAATTATCATTATTATTACAAATAACAATAATGAGGATAATGGTTATAATTAGACTAAGAATAAAGGTAATCATACTAATAAGATAATGATAAGTATAGTTATAATGATGATCATGATAATAATATTAACGATAATGATTACAGAAAAATAAATATTAATAATAACAATAATGATAATGATAGTAACAATGATGATAATGATACTGATAATGTAAAGGATGCTAATGCTAATGATGATGATAACCATAAAAATATCAGTGATGATAATTCATAATAAAGTAGTGATAACAGTAGTAATAATAGTATTCAAAGATAAGCTGATAAGACAGATAACCAGACACACACACACACACACGCACATGCACCACCCGATCACACAAAGGAAAGCACACACACACACAACTCCCCCACCCACCCACCCACCCACTACCTACACCCCCCCGGCCCCCACCCTCCCCCACCCATGAACACACACACATACACACACCCACACCACCTACACCCTCCCCACCCACCACATACACCAACCCTGCCCCCCCCCCCGACCCCCACCCACCCACACACACACACACACACACAACCCCCCCCCACAGACACAACCCCCTCTCCCCCCCC
>BOPN01008291.1:45000-47101 GCA_017312705.2 Penaeus japonicus | reverse complement strand
AGAAGAAGAAGAAGAAGAAGAAGAAGAAGAAGAAGAAGAAGAAGAAGAAGAAGAAGAAGAAGAAGAAGAAGAAGAAGAAGAAGAAGAAGGAGAAGAGGAGGAGGAGGGGGGGGAGGAGGAGGGAAAGAGAGAGAAAGGAGAGGAGAGACATTGGAGAAACAGAGAGAGAGGAGAGGATAGACATTGGAGAAACAGAGAGAGAGGAGAGAGATTGAGAGGGATTGAAAGGGGACAGACAGAGAGGGAGAGGAAAAAAGAGAAGAGAGGAAGGTTGGAGTAGGCATGGGAGATATACATATACATACATATATATGCCACCATTTCTTGTTTCTGTTATTGTTACTCTTCCTGTTCCCCATTTACCTGATTGCTACCTCATGATTTTTTTTTTTTTCATTTGTTTATTATATTTTGTCTCCCAAGAAATCCATTATCCATCGTCAAGACAATTCTTTGACTACTATTTACACACATGCCTCTTCCTCTACACATCCCAATTTTCACAAACTGTTCTCAATTCTGTACAAAGCTCAAAAACAAATAACCTGATGTGCTGAATTTACATTCTTAAGGACATTTATTTACTGTACAACTTTACTGCTCTCCAACTCTTCTTCTGATAATGGTAATGAGAAGAGTGTAATATCAAATTTACCATCCTTTTACTTTGATATGGCCCAAAACCACCAAGTCATTCTATTCCAAAACAACTGCCTATATATATATTTTTTCTTTTTTTTTCTTACTTGAAAAATATAAAAGAGACAGAAAGCCTAGTATAAGGAAACTTCAAATTCAGTAAGCAAACATATTCTACTTACTTTCCTAGGTTGACAGCATCAAGCACGGTATCTGGTAACTCGGTGTTTAATGTTTCTGGCATTACAATGTTCAGAAGGCCAGCAATAAATGACAAACCACCGAACACTATCATTGGCAAAGGAACATAAATCTCTGCCTGAAATATGGATAAATGTATTAAAATATATCAGATGATTCTGAAAATACAATAGAACATCACAATGAAACTCTAACTCACACAATGAAAAAAATTTTAAAGACAAATTTGCATCAGTCATGAAAGGCATAATTCTACAATATAAACTTTAAAATTTGAAAGTCACTCACTAGATCTGAAGAGAAAGGAGCCAACATTGCCCCAAAACGGGCTGCTGTTGAAGACAATCCCACAACTGTGCTGCGAACATTTGTGGGGAATATTTCCGAAGTAAAGACATATATGATGCCAAACGAACAAGTAATGAAGCACTTCCCCAGTAGTGCAGGAATTATTACACTTATTTCCTTAGTCTCTGAAAAATAACATAAACATTTTTAAATTGCTCATCCTCTGTATCATAATATTATTGATAATGATAATAAAAACAATAAAATAAATAAATAATAATAGTTAACAGGAATGCAAAATTGCAAAAAATATGGAGTATTTTTTAAATCTAGTTTTATACTGAAAAGGAATGCACTGACCTTGAGCAAAACCACTGCCAGCACAGAATATTCCAGCCAGGATAAGAGAGCTTGCCAGGGAGCCTCGTCTTCCCCACTTACACATGCCCAGCCATGCTAACGTGTAACCTAAAATGATACTCATTATTTTAACAAATATAAAAAGCCAGTAGAGAAATAAAAAAGGAAAATGTAGGGCAGCCTATAAAGCACAATTATACATATGTGTGCCTGAGTGAGTACTTTTAAGGAGGTAGGTGCCTCTGATTTAATATTTGAGCAAATCCTACTCATTATAATCCTCTCTCTCTCTCTCTCTCTCTCTCTCTCTCTCTCTCTCTCTCTCTCTCTCTCTCTCTCTCTCTCTTTTTTCTTTTCTCTCTCTCTCTCTCTCTCTCTCTCTCTCTCTCTCTCTCTCTCTCTCTCTCTCTCTCTCTCTCTCTGTCTCTCTCTGTCTCTCACCTTACCCCCCTCCCTCCCTCCCTCCACACCTCTCTCCTTTCCTCCTTCCTTCCCTCCCACCCCTCCACTCTCTTTCCTTTCTCCTCTTCCAATAAAACTATACATGAACCTATACCCACACCCATACCCATAATGCCTCCCTGCCCGTGCCCTCGTCAAAACAAAAGTCACC
>BOPN01008291.1:35000-37500 GCA_017312705.2 Penaeus japonicus | reverse complement strand
CGGAAAAAGAGAGAGAAAGAAAAAAAAAAACATAACAACTTAATTAAATGAAGTAATTGGATTTTCGGTTACGAGTGAGAGTAACGATAAATGTAATAATTACAGCCATTACCATAATTATCATTACTGTTACTTTTTCCGTTTTCATATTGTCAAAAAAAAAAAAAGGAAAAGAAGAGCCCGCATAAAGGCTGAAGTTTTGATGAAGTTTTAAAGAAATTTTGAAAATTGTTTTTTTCATATCGAAAGTGTTATATAAGTTTTATACAGAATTCGAAAGTTCTAACGTTGCATTCAATTTCTATTAGGTTTCCAAAGTTTTATATTTTATCTAAGTCGTTTAAAACTTTTGAGGTAAAACACCTCCCTTATCTGGTTTTGAAATATGATTGATAAAGAGAGATGCAGTTTTGATACATTGTCTGTCGTATATCAACATCTGATTAAATCAGCAATCTGATTGCTAATTTCATTTTCTCTCTCTCTCTCTCTCTCTCTCTCTCTCTCTCTCTCTCTCTCTCTCTCTCTCTCTCTCTCATGCCTATACATACATAAGTACATGCATGAATACCTATATATATATATATATATATATATATATATATATATATATATATATATATATATATATATATATATATATATATATATATATACATACATATATATATGACAAAGAAAAAGGAAGAACAAAAACCTTCAAGGTCGTACAGTACCAGCATGTCTTGTGACGTCATTCATGCGTGTCATGAAGACAAATAGGAATAATTACCTACTGAAGAAGGGGGAGGGGGTGGGGGGTAAGTGGGGTAGGGTGCTATGAAAGAAAAGGAAGGAGGAAAGAACTGTGATGAAGTTGAAAAGGAAATAAAAGTGGAGACTAAGGAGGAGGAAGGAAATAAGAAGAGAGGAGGATGAGGAGATGAGGAAGGAGGAGTAGGAGGAGTGGAAGAAGAAGAAGAGGTAGAAGGTAAATGGGAAGAGGAGGAGGAGAATTAATCTAAGTACATCAACAATAAGATATAAACAGCGATAAAAAATATGAATGATAATGAAGAAGAAAAACAAATATAATAAACAGAACAAAAACAAAAAGAACAAACAAACAAACAATAAAGGTGCATCCAGACACGCAGGCCAAATACATTCGCTCATTATCCCCCCTCCCTCTCCCCCTCCCCCTCCTCCTTCCCATATCCCCCTCCGCCCCTCCCCTCCCCCTCCTCCTCCCCATATCCCCCTCCGCCCCTCCCATCCCCCTCCTCCTCGCCATACCCCCCCTCCGCCCCTCCCCTCCCCCTCCTCCTTCCCATATCACCCCCCCCCCTCCTCTATCTTGGGCCGCACCTACCGGAAGTCGAGACTTTAACATACCAATACAACCTGTTTCCCTATCTTGTTTCTCACGCCTGTTTCTGACGACTCTCTCCCCCCCCTATCATCCCCACCCTCCTTCTCCCCACTCCCTCTCCGTCCCTATTTTCACTTTCCTCCTCCTCCTCCTCTTACTCCTCCTTCTCTTCCCCCTACTCTTCTTCCATATCTCCTTTTCCTCCTGCTCCTCCTCCTACTATTCCTCCTACTCTTCTTCCATATCCTTCTCTTCTTCTTCCAGATCCTCATTCTCATCTTCGTCTTCCTCCTCCTCCTTTTCTTTCTCCTTTTCCTCCTCCTCCATCTCCTCCTCTTCCCCTACCTCCTCCTCCTCCTCTTCTTATTCCTCTTCCTCCTCCTCTTCTTCCTCCTCATTCTCTTCCTCCTCCTTCTTCTCCTCCCTCTCCTCCTCCTCCTCCTTCTTTTCCTCTCCCCCCCGCACATCCTTCTCCCTCTCCATCCTTCCCTCAAGTATCCTGGAATGCGAGGCGCCCTTAGGGAAAGAAGGAGATTGAAGGGAGGGGGGGGGGGTTGAGTCTCCCTCGGGCACGGGAAGCTGGAGGTGACACCGCGACCCCTACATGGCTCCCTCCCCCTCCCCCCATTCTTCTCCCTCCTCGCTCCTCCCTCCCTCTCCCCTTTCCCTTCTCCTCCCTCCTCCCTCTCCTCCATACCTCTCCCTCCCCTTTTCCTTAACTTCACATTACTCTCTCCTAATTCCCCCCACCCCCACCCCCCACCCCCACCCCTCCCTCTCACCACCCACCTCCTCCTTCCATCTCTTCTATCCCCCCCTTTCCTCTCCCCTTTCATCATTCTTTTCTTTGCCTCCTCCCACCTCCCCTCCTCTCCTCTCACTCTATCATCCCTCTCCTCTCCTCCCCTCCCCGCCGGATCTCCCCCCCCTCATCTCTCCCCCTTCCGCTCGATCTCTCCCCCATGCCTCTCTTTATTTTATTAATTCCTTTCTCCTTTTTGCTGTTCGTTTTTATTATTATCATTATCATTATTATTATTATTATTATTATTACTATTATTATTATTATTATTATTATTATTATTATTATTATTATTATTATTATTATTATTATTATTATTATTATTATTATTATTGAATCTATTTAGA
>BOPN01008291.1:10000-20000 GCA_017312705.2 Penaeus japonicus | reverse complement strand
TCTCTCTCTTCCTTCCTCCCTCCTTTTCTTTCCCTCTCTTCTATTCTCCCTCACTTTCCTCTCGTTTCTCCTTTTCTTCCTCTCCTTTTCCTTTCTCTCCCCACTCACCCACGAATGTGTGTGTGTGAGTGATGATGATATTGTGTGTGTGATGTGTGTGTGTGTGTGTATATATATATATATATATATATATATATATATATATATATATATATATACATATATATATATATATATATATATATATATATATATATATATACATACACACATGCACACACACCTACACACATACATATACGTAGATGAGAGGAAGGAAATGAGGGGAGAAAGGGAAAAGGAGAGGAAGAAAGGGAGAAACGAAAGGAAAGTGAGGGAGAATAGAAGAGAGTGAAAGAAAGGGAGAGAGGAAGGAAGAGAGAGAGGAAAGACGGGCGAAAGCGAGTGGAGGGGGGGGGGGGTAGGGGGAGAAAGGGGGGGGGAAGGACACCCAGTGACGATGCTGAATGCGAGGGAAGGGGGGAGGGGAGAAGGGGGGAGAAGGGGGGTAGGAGTCTTTGTATGGGAGTAATGGAGATAAATAGATTTGTCTATTTTAGTTATCTCATCGCACTGTATGTCTCATTTAATCTATTCATTAATCTATAGCTTCATGTTCTTCTGATCTGTTTGTCTCTGTCTCGTAATTTACTTTTTCTTTCATTCATCTGTCTCCGTTTTCCGTTTTTTTGTGTTATTTATATATCTTTTCATATCGTAATACTGTTAATTCTTGCTCGTATAATATTTCTTATTTTCTTCTCTTTGTCTCGTATCAATATATGAATTTATCGATAGGCCTATATCCTAAGTTATTTAGATAAATTGTTTTTTTTATTGCAATAAAGAAATAAAAAAAGAATCCCCAGGAGTAGAATAAGAAACAGTGTGAGACTAAAGTGATGATAAATAGTACGCATATACATAAATGAATAAATATAAAGAGAAACAAAGAAAGGACAATAACATCATTTTTTTCGGGAATATCTTGGGCCGATAAAAACATACGTCCCTCCCATAATGATGGACATTATTAAATAAAACCAATTTGCTCTCTCTCTTTTTTTCTCTCTCTCACTCTCTCTCTCTCTCACTCACTCACTCACTTTCTCTTTCTCTCTATCTATCTCTTTCTCTCTCTCTCTCTCTCTCAAACTCTCTCTTTCTCTCTCTTTCTTTCTTCTCCCTCCCTCTCTCTCTATCTCTTTTTTTCTCTCTCTATCTCTTTTTCATATAAACATACATACAAGCAGCCATACACACATACAGTCTTACAGACATACAAACAGACACAGAGTAAAATCGAGGTCACAGGACGATATTGGGCAAAGAGGGGAGACAGTAATAAAAAAAAGTGTCTCTTATCGACATCTGTTCCCCTCACCTCTTCCGGTCTAATAGCTGTCGATAAAAGTGAGACTCCTCTAAGACGGATGGATATAGTGCTCTAGTTCTGGTTGTTGTGATTTAGTTTTGTTGTAATTTATGTTTCTTTGGTGTGTTTGCTAGAATTCTATTCATGTTCTTAGTTGTTGTATATATACATGTATGTATATATATATATATATATATATATATATATATATATATATATATATATATATATATATATATATATATATATATATACACACACACACACACACACACGCACACACACACACACACACACACGCACATATATATATATATATATATATATATATATATATATATATATATATATATATATACATACTTATATAAATGTATATAAATACATTTATATTTATATATTTTTTTATTTTTTATTTTTCGTTTTCTTTCTTTCTTTTCTTTCTTTTTTTTCCTTTTTCATTTTTTCTTTTCTTTATTTTTCTATTTTTTTTCTTTTTCTTTTCTTTTTTATTATTTTTTTCTTTTTTATTAAGATATAGTGGATGTATATTCTATCTCAAACTGTCTACGTTCAGAGATTTATGTCTCTAATGTTATGTGGTATATTTTCTTTATTATCTTTATAGTTGTATATTTAATGTGGTGTATCTTTTGCGCTTTCGATAATTTACAAATAGGGGAGAATATTCATCATTTTTAATAGATGTATAAACGAAAAGATGAATGGATAGATGAATAGATAGATAGATGATTACTGATGGATAGATATAGAGGGTCATGAAAAAAGACAGAACGAATAGATAGAGAAGAGAGAGAGAAGGGGAGGAGAGAGAGAGATAGAGAGAAACTATATAAAAGGAGAGCAGAAAGAATAAAGAAAATAGAGAGAGAGAAAAAGAGACAACTGAGTGAAAAGAAAAACAATAAAAGGACGCAAAAAGTGCAAAGATTTCCAACACCCTATTTTCTGATATAGGACCATCCCCTCTGTCCCCCTGCAAAGTCGCCCTGTACGCGAAGCCTGGACTAAAACGGCAGTTCGAAATTTCTAAACGGACAGCGAATACCTGAAGGGACTCCGGTATGTATTGTTGAGGTCTACAGGTATTTTTGGTACGGGTTGAAATGGGAGCAATGCTTTACTTGCTTCAACTTTTGAGTTCTCCTTCGTTATTATCACTTCTTTTGTTTTTATTTTGTTTTTATTTTTCTTTATCCCCTTCATATTCGGTTTTCTTTTTTTGTTTTTATTTTTCGTCTTTTTCTTCGTTTACTTTTTCCTCTTTTTCATCACCATCATCACTATTTTTATTTACTACTTTTTCATCACTACTTCTTTCTCTTTATCCTCCTCCTCCTTCTCTTCTTCTTCTTCTTCTTCTTCTTCATCATCATCTACTTACTTTTATTCTTATTCTCATTCTCTTTCACTATACAACTATTTTTCTTCCTCTCCCTCCTCCTTTTCCTCCTCTTCCTCTTCTTCTTCATTTTCTCTTCTTCTTTTTCACCCACATCTGTTACTTATTCTCATTCTTTTTCACCATCTTTTCTCGTTCCTCTCCTCTTTCTATTATCCATTTGTTTCTTCTACCTTTCCTTTCTTCTTCATATTCTTTTTGTTCTTCTCCCATATTTCTCTTTAGTTTTTTTTCTTCTTTAGGCTATGACGTAATCAATTAACTTGTCTTCTCTGTTTTTGTCTTTTTATTCTTTATTCATATTTCAGAGACTGATCATTCTCCTGGCATATCTTATTTAACAATTATTCCTTAATTTCCTTTGTAGATTTGGTTTCTGTATGTGAGTATGTATGTATGTATAAATATATGTATGTATGTATACATGTATGTATGTATATATGTATGTATGTTGTGTGTATGTATGTATGTATGAATGAATTAATGTATGTATGTATGTATACATGAATGTAAGAATGTTTATATGTTTGTGTGTAGGTGTGTATGTTTGCATGTATATGTATGTTTATATGTATGTATGTATGTATATAAGTATGTATGCATGTATGTATGTTTATATGTATGTATGTATGTATGTATATAAGTATGTATGCATGTATGTATATGTATACATAATATGTAATATATGTATGTATACATACATGTATGTGTATATATATATATGAATGTACGTATATATGTAATAATATATTAAATAATAATAATAATAATATAATATATTATTATTATTATTATTTATTGATGCTGTGCAGGTATAATTTCATATATTCTGTTTACTTGTTTGTTTCTGTCTTTCATTTCACTTTAAATTCCATTACATGAGAGAGATGATGATAACAATGATAAAGCACCAATAAATGTGATAATATTGGTGAATAGTAATGTATTCAATTAATAACCGACAAAAAAGATCTTGAATAAGAGATTCTCGAATACAAGATTGAACCGAAATTATACGAATATTTGATGAGGATTTGATTACGATATGAAGCATTTTATAAATGGTTAAATTCCTTATCAAAGTGATATGTAGGCTGTCGACTACTCTCTCTTTCTTTTTGTTTCTCTGTTTCATTCTCTCTCTCTCTCTCTCTCTCTCTCTCTCTCTCTCTCTCTCTCTCTCTCTCTCTCTATATATATATATATATATATATATATATATATATATGTATATACCTATCTATCTATCTATCTCTATCTCTCTGTCTATCTCTCTATTCATATGTCCTTGTGATTGTTTCTATATTCGGCTGTTCCTCTGTCTCGTAGTGTACCTGTCTATCTATCATTTTGCTTATTCTATTTCATCTAACAGTCTATCTCTATCTTATGCCTATCTGTCTACTTGTCTATCTATCTATCAGATCTTCTATCTCTCTATTTCTGTAGTATATCTGTCTATCTGTCTATCAATTTATCTCAATCAGTCTATCACTCTATCTGTTTGAATACCTCTCTTTTTTGTCTATTTTACATCTATTTATCTATCCATTTGTCTATCTCTCTGTCTGTCTCGTATACATATTTCTATGTCTATTTATCTGTTGTTCACTCATTTGATTATTTCTATTTACCCCTCTATCAATCTTCTCTCTCTCTCTCTCTCTCTCTCTCTCTCTCTCTCTCTCTCTCTCTCTCTCTCTCTCTCTCTCTCTCTCTCTCTCTCTCGAGGATGAAACATCCTTGTATTTTTCTTTCTTCCTTTCTCATTTTCTCTCCTTTCACCCAGTTGTTCCTATTCTCTCTTCTATCGTCCCTCCCTCTCCTCTTTCCCCTTCCCTTCTCCTCCATCCCCTCACTCCTCTCCTCCTCCCGTTCCCTTCCCCTGTCTCCTCCTCTTCTTCATTATTTTCCTTTGTGTCCTTTTCCCCTCCTTACTCCTTCCACTTCCGTCGCCTGTAAACATCTGTTTCTGCCCCCTCCCTCCCCTTTTCGTCTCCCCCTCCTCTCTCCTCCCGCCCCTCTCTAACTCCTCCCCTCCTTCCTTCCCTCCTACTTCTGCTTCCTCCATCCCTCCGTTTCTAAAACTAGTTCTTGCACAGCACCTTCTATTTTTTCTTCTTCCTTTTCTTCCCCCTCCTCCTTCATCTTTTTCTTCTTCCTTTTCTACTTCTTCTTTTTTTCCTCTCCCTCCCCTTTCTCTTCTTCTTCTTCTTCTTTCTCCCTCTTCCTCCTCCTCTTCCTCCTCCTCCTCCTCTTCTTCCTCTTCTTCTCTTTCCAATTTCATCATCCATTGCCCCGAGTCTAGGGTCTTCCTCTTACCCCCCCCTACCCGATCCCCTCCCCTTCCCTTTGACCTTGTCTTGTTACCTGTCCATCATTTGTTATCTTTTATCTTTTGGACCTTTCATGTTTTTATTTCATTCTTGTTTCTTTCTTCTTCATCTTTTCCTATTTACATGAGTTTTAATGTTCTATCATATTTATTATTATCGTGATCATTATCGTTATAATTTTATGTTGTTGGCATTATCATCATTATTTTTATCACAGTTATCATTTCTAGTGCCATTATTACCATTATCATTATTATCGTCATTATTATTATCATTATTACTATTATTAATCGTTATCATTATTGAAATTATCATCATTGTTATTATTATCATTATTGTTATAGCTATTATGATTATCATTGTTATCATCATCATCCTTATTATCTTCATTAATCATTATTGTTATCATCATTACTAATATCAAAATCATCCTTACCATTCTATTGTTATTATTACTATTATTACAATCATCATTGTGCTTATCGTGATCATTATGTTATTATCATTATCATCTTTATCAATACTAATTGATAAAGATCATTATACAATATCATCATTATATAATCTCAACTTTTCCTTTTCACCCCTTCTCTTATATCCTTTCCCCTTTTCTCTTCTCCCATCCCTCCCCATCCATCACCCCTTTCCCCTTTCCCCCACCTCTCCTCCTTCCCCATATCCCCTCCCCTTCCCCCCTTATCCCTCCCACCCACTCCCCCCTCCCCTCGCCCCCTCCCCCCTCCGCCCTCCCCCTCCCCTCCCCCCTTTACCTCCATCTCTCCTCCCCCACCTCTCCCCCTCTCCTTCCCCCTCCCCCTCCCCCTTACCCCCCTTAACCCCCTCAATGAGCGTATCATCCCCCTGTGATTTATAGTGACATTAGCATACCTGTTGCCCGAAGGACTTCCTGTGCTCTACCCTGGGCTTGGGATCGCCTTTCCTTCTTCGTCCCTTTTATTTATTTATTTTTTTTTTTTCTTCTTCTTTTTTTTTTTTTTTTTTTTTTTTTTGCTTTACTTTACTTTTTTCTTTCTTTCTTCTACTTCGTTTCTTTTATTTCATGTTTCTTTTTTTGTATAATGTTATCTTTCTTTTTATGTCTTTCTTTCTATTTTTTTTATAATGTTCTTTTTTTTTTTCTTCTTCTTCTTCTTCTTCACCTTTTTTATTGTTTTTTTACTTTCTCCTGTTTACGTTCCCTCTTTCTTCGTCTTGTTTTTTTTCCCTTTGTTCCTTCTTTTCTGTTATTCTACTCTCTTTTTCTTAATCATTTTGTTCTTTTATCTTTTCCTCTTCCTTTTTCTTCCTCCACCCTCTTTCAACATCTTCCCTCTTCCTCCACCCTCCTTCTCTTCTTCGCTTTTAATCTTGCCTCTTTCTCCTCCTCCTCTGTCCATTCCTCTTTTGTTACATCCTTTATCTTCTTCTTCCTCCTCCTACCCCTCATATTCCCCTTCTCTCCTCCTTCTTTCATCTTCTCTTCCTCTTCTATCTTCTTCAGATTCATTCTCCCATCTTCCACCTTTTCCTTCTTCCTCCTTTACCTCTTTCCTTTATTTCCTTTCGCCTGTCTTTCTCCTTCCTTCTTCCCATACATTTCCACCGCCTTTTCCCCCCTCGTTTTTCCATCTTTCTCTTTATATTACTCTACTCTCTCTCCTCCTTGCTTTATCTAATTTCCATATTTCCCGCCTTTCATGATGCCCCTCTTTGGCCCTTTCTTATTTTCCTTCTTCGTTTCTTATTCTTTGCTTTTGCTCTGTTTCATTTTCTTTATCTCTTTATCTCTGTCTCTTTCTCTCTTCCTCTCTCTCTCTCTCTCTCTCTCTCTCTCTCTCTCTCTCTCTCTCTCTCTCTCTCTCTCTCTCTCTCTCTCTCTCTCTCTCTCTCTCTCTCTCTCCCTCTCTCTCCGTTGGTCTATCAGTCACTCTCTCCCTCCCTCCCTTCTCTCTTTCTTTATCCCCCCTCTTCCCCCATCTCTCTTCCTCCTCTTCTTCTGAACTTCCTCCTAATTCCTCTCATTCCACCCGTCTTCATCCAAATCTTTTCTCCCCTGCCCCCCATTTCTACCCTTCTCTACCTCCCCCCTTTTTTATCTCCAACTTCCCCTTCCCTTTTCCACCCCCTTTCCCTCCCACCCCTCCTCACTACCTCCCCTCACCCTCCTTGCCCCCACCCCTACTCTCCGTCCCCTCCCCTTTCCCTCCTCCTCCCCAACCTTCCCCCAGCCATCCTCTCTCCCCGCTCACTCCTCCTCACTTTCCTTCCTTCCCCTTATCTCTATCCCCACCCCCCTCTCCCCATGCCCCCCTTCTCTCTCCTTCCTTCCCCCCTAAGCCCCGCCACCCTTCCCTTGCCCCCTTCCCCTACCACCCTCCCCTTCCTCCCCCCATCCACTAACCCTCCCCTTCCTCCCCCCCTCCACTAACCCTCCCCTTACCCACCAAACTCCTTCCTGCCACTCCCCCTCCCTCCCCTACCCTCTACCCACCCCCCTCCCTCCCCTACCCTCTACCCACCCCTTCCCTCCCCCTAACCTTTACCCACCCCCTCCCTCCCATACCCTCTACCCACCCCTTCCCTCCCCCTAACCTTTACCCACCCACCCCCTCCCCCTAACCTCTACCCACCCTATCCCCTCCCTCTGCCCTCAACCCACCCCCTCCCTCCCCCTAACCTTTACCCACCCCCTCCCCTCCTAACCTCTACCCACCCACCCTCTCCCCTCCCTCTACCCTCACCCCCTTCCCTCTCCGCCATAACATCAACCCACCCACCCCTCCCTCTCACCCTCTATCCCCCTATCCCCCCCCCGTTCTGCAACGCCCCCGGCTCCTCCCACAGATCGCCGTGAACTCCTTCCTTGCAAGCATGCTAATTAAACGCTGACCTGCTGGTTTTTATCTTCGTGTTCCCGGTGCGCGCGTTGCTTGGCAGTTAGCCCTTCGGTCGGGTTCTTTCTGTGTGTTTTTTTTTTTTTTTTTTTTTTTTTTTTTTTTTTCCTTTTTTACGGTCTTTTTTTTTTGTGTGTGTGTTTTTAGCTTTGTTTTGGGGGGTTGGTAGGTGGCGCGGGGGTGGGGTGGGGGGGTTATAATGTGTGGCTGTGTCTTTGTTTTTTTTTCGGATTCTGTTTGTTTTGTTTTGTTTTTCTTTTTTTTCTCTTTCTTTCTCCCTCTATATCTACTTATCTATTTGTATGTCTAGCTATTTTTCTCTCTCTATCTCTCTATCTATATATTTATATATGTCTGTCTGTCTGTCTGTCTCTCTATCTGTCTCTCACCACCTTTCTCTTTTATTTTTCATCTCTCTCCTCCCTCCCTCCCTAACCCCCTTCCTCTCTCTCTCTCTCTCTCTCTCTCTCTCTCTCTCTCTCTCCTTCCCCCTCCCCCTCCCCCTCCCCCTCCCCCTCCCTCCTCCTCCCCCCTCCTCCCTTCTCCACTCCCCCCTCCCCCCTCCCCCCCTCCACTCCCCCCTCCCCCCTCCCCGCCCGACCCAAAATTGCCGTAATTCTAGCTCACCTTCTGCCTTGTTTACCTCATGTTATTTTCACTTACTGCTCCGTGTTCTTCTCCTGCAGTAATTTGGGGTCTCCAGCCTTCCCTTCCCTTCTCTTCGTCCTTGTTATCTCTCGCTTGTGGCTTTTATGGGGTGTGTTCATGCTTATCCGTATTTTACTCTGCATCAATGTTCGTTTTTTTTCTTGTATTTATTATCTTTTATTAATTATCATCCTTATTATTATCATTATTATTATTATTTTATTATTATTATTATATATATATATATATATTTTTTTTTTTTTGGGGGGGGGGGATTTTTCTTTCGTTTTTTTTTCTTTCTTTCTTTCTTTATATGTATAGGGTATGTGTATTTGATGTTTATGTAATTTAGTTGTTTGTGGTATGGGTCTGAATTACGTATCTTTGATATAGATATAGGTCGTGTATCTTTGGTACAAGTATGACATGTGTATCTTTAATATTGATATAGTTATATTGTATGTAAACCTCTGATATATACATACGTCTTAGAGTATATATGTGCATTATATACTATGCATTTATATTAAATCAAATCTATATCAATGATATAGATAAAACTCATACACCTTCAATATAGACACAGACATGTATCTTCAATAATATAGATATAAATCTCGAATGCAAATATAACTTACGCTTCCCTCTAGATATAATTCATACATCTTTAATAAAGACGAAACCTACGACTTATGCATCTTGTAATATAAATAAAAGTCATCATGTTTTTCTTACTAGTCTGAAGTTACCGGAGCGTATACGCAGTTAAATACCTTCAGGCGAGGAAGGGTTTGAGATTCATCTTCATGTCAAGATGATACATGCAACAACACGCAGGTTGCAGGCAGTTCGAGGGGGGGGGGGTAGGGAGGGAAGGAAGGGAAGAGGGAGGGAGGGAGGGAAGGAAGGAGGGAGGGAAGAAGGAGGGTGGGGGTAAAGGGAGGGGAAGAGGAGGAAGGAGGGAGGGTGAGGGAGCAAGAGGGAGGGAGGGGTGAAGAGTGAAAGGAGGAGGGAAGACAGAGGGTAGGGGAGGAGGGAGGAGAAGAGGAGGGGTAGTGAGTGAGTGAGGTGAGAGAGAGAGAGAGAGAGAGAGAGAGAGAGAGAGAGAGAGAGAGAGAGAGAGAGAGAGAGAGAGAGAGAGAGAGAGAGAGAGAGAGAGAGAGAGAGAGAGAGAGTGAGAAAGAGAGAGAGAGAGAGAGAGAGAGAGAGAGAGAGAGAGAGAGAGAGAGAGAGAGAGAGAGAGAGAGAGAGAGAGAGAGAGAGAGAGAGAGAGAGAGAGAGAGAG
>BOPN01008291.1:0-5000 GCA_017312705.2 Penaeus japonicus | reverse complement strand
TCCCCTCTATCCTCACCCCCTCCCCTTCTAGCTCCCTTCCTCCTTCATATTCCTTCTGTTTTGCTCTCTCTCCTCTCCCCTACCTTCTCCCCTTTTAATACATTAATACATACCCCTCTCTCCTTTCATTCTTCCTTCCTTCCTTCCATCTTCTTACCCATCTCCACTTGCTCCATCCCAACACCCCTTCTCTCCCCCCCCCCTACCTCCCTTCCTTCTTCCCTTGCGCTCTTTACTTCATTCTCCATCCTCCCTCCTTTCATCCATCAACTCCTTTCCCATTTTCTCCCACGCTCTTCCCTTCACCCTAAACCCCCCCTTTCATTCTCCCCCAATCCCCCATCTCCATCTCTCTCTCTCTCTCCTCCAATCCCCCTTCGTTTCTCCCCCTCCCTTCCCTTCTCCTCCAACCCCCCTTCCTTCCCGTCTCCCACAACCCCCTCCCTCCTCCCTCCTCCAACCCCCCTCCCTCCTCCAACCCCCCCTTCCTCCTCCCTCCTCTACCCCCCCTCCCTCCCCCCTTCCCTTCACCCCCCCCCCCTCTTTCCCTCAACACCCTCGAAGCCCCATCTCATTACTATACCTTTATCTGCACTTGACTGATGTTAACGATATGGCGGCGGGCGTGGCGGTGGAACGGCACTGCTTGTCGAGGTCTCGGATTCGGCTGTTTTGTTGGTGTATCATCTCCGTTATTATTGTTATTGTTATTATCATTATCATTACTATCATTATCATTGTTGTTATTATTATTATTATCTTAATTATTGTTATCGACATTATCATAATTGTGTTTGTTATGGCTGTTTTTGTTATTGTTGTTGTTGTTGATAGTTTTTTTTGTTATTATCATTGTCATTATTATTAGTATATCACTATCATAATTATCATTATTATCGTTAACATCACCACTATCGCCATAATTATAAATATATTATCATCTTTATAATAACTATCATCATTACTATTATTATTATTCATACTATCATTATTATCAAAATTTAGATTTTAAGATACTTGCAATCAGGATGATAGGAGGTAAATGAACAGATTAACTTACAGACAGACAAACAAAAACCCACATACACACTCGGTTTTCGCTTCTGTCAATGACATTTCACAATAAATCAACATCGAAACACAAGTTAAGTATGTACCTTCTACCTGTACAGAGAAAAGGTGATCCATTTACCATACTTCAGAGGAACGAATGCTAAAGGCATACATACGCTTCCATGCTAACGGCATCTCGCAAAGGCCGTGTTATAACTCTCTTTCTAGTGTCGGATCAGAGTTGCATCTTGCCGAACCAGTATTGCAAAGACATAATCTGCGTCGGTCCATCAGTGTCACAGCTGAGTACATCGTCCGACGCCCTAGATTTATCGCCCTGCAGCTGCTTCGGTCTCCTTGCCTTCTTGTCACTTTTTTTTTGGTGATGCTTATCTGAGGGTAAAGTCTCTTCGAAATGATCTTTAAGAATCGGATGAATGTTTGTGATTACTTGCTGGTGTTTTCCTTTAGTTTGTGTCTTGTCTTGTCTTTTTTTTTTTTTTTTTTTTGTGGGGGGGTTTTGGTATTTTGTTTTTACTTTAAGGTTTTCCTTTCTCTCGCTCGCTCTCGCTCTCTCTCTCTCTCTCTCTCTCTCTCTCTCTCTCTCTCTCTCTCTCTCTCTCTCTCTCTCTCTCTCTCTCTCTCTCTCTCTCTCTCTCTCTCTCTCTCTCTCTCTCTCTCTCTCTCTCTCTCTCTCTCTCTCTCTCTCTCTCTCTCTCTCTCTCTCTCTCTCTCTCTCTCGCTCTCGCTCGCTCTCGCTCTCGCTCGCTCTCGCTCTCTTTCTCTCTCTCTCACTTCCACATGCAGTTTCTTCCGGTCTCCCTCCCTCTTCATCTTATTTCCCGTTCCTCTCTCATACTCTTCCTTCTTCTCCTTCTTCTCCCCCTCCTCCTTCTTCTCTTCCTCTTCTTCTCTTTTTTTGAAACGAACTCCATTAAGACCGACAATAAATGGGGATAAGATCAGAACCTCCCCCCCCCCTTCCTTCTTCCTCCTTCCTTCTCCTCCTGGATATGCATATGCAAGTCCACCCCAACCCCACAACCCAACCCACCTACCCACCCACCCACCTCCAAACCCATTTGACCTTTGACCTCGGGAGAAGCCGACGAGGACAATCAGAAACACGCGTCGGTGGTGGTCGAGGTCATGGGGTTGGGAGGGAGATGAAGAAGGAAGGGGTGGGGGGAGGGTGAGAGAGGGGAGAGGGAAAGAGGGAGAGAGGGGAAAGAAGGTAGATTGGGTGCTGGGGAAAAAGGGGGGGGGGGGGGTTACAAGAACAAGGAAATGAAGGGGAGAGAGGGAAGGAGTGGAAGGGGGTAATATGAGAGAGAGAGAGAGAGAGAGAGAGAGAGAGAGAGAGAGAGAGAGAGAGAGAGAGAGAGAGAGAAATATATATATATATATATATATATATATATATATATACATATATATATATATATATACATACATACATACATATATATATAGAGAGAGAGAGAGAGAGAGAGAGAGAGAGAGAGAGAGAGAGAGAGAGGTGAGAGAGGTTTGTAGTATGGGCCAAAGAGAAACTGGTAGTATAAGGAAGAGAAAGGGAAGATCAGAGTATTGTAATATGATGGAGAGAGAGAGAAGAGGGGAGGCTACAAGAGAAGCTGAGGGTGGAGAGAGAGAGAGAGAGAGAGAGAGAGAGAGAGAGAGAGAGAGAGAGAGAGAGAGAGAGAGAGAGAGAGAGAGAGAGAGAGAGAGAGAGAGAGAGAGAGAGAGAGAGAGAGAGCGAGAGAGAGAGAGAGCGAAAGAGGAATAGCGAAAGAGCGAAAAAGCGAGACAGAGACAGAAACAGAAACAGAGAGACAGAGACATAAGGACAAAGAGAAATAGAGACAGACAGACAGAAAGAGAGACACAGCAAGACACATATAATAATCAAGGAAAAAAGAAAAGAAAGACCATAGTGCAGTGAGAGAAGAGAGGGAAAAGAGAAGAGAGAGAGAGAGAGAAAGAGAACCTACACAACTTTCCTCTGGTAAACAGAACAACACGAGTCCGCCTCTATCGTCAGACCAGGACTTACTAATGAGATTATTCAGGTCATCGTGACACAATACTTGGTGCAGGTACATGTTCTTTGCCCCGTTGAGAAATGGTGTTGACAACCAGCCGCGACGATGGTGATATTTTCATGAGTTAATGGTGAATGGGGTTGGGATGAGAGTGAATGGTACTCCTGTTGCAACTAGTGATGCAGCTGGTGAAAAAAAGAGTGTTTGTTTATTGGTTTTTGGTGATGATGGTGATGTGAGTTGTGGTGAGGATGATAGGAATGGTGGTGATGATGATGATGATTATGGTGAGGATGAGGTCGATGATGATGATGATGATGAAGATGATGATTATGATGATGCTGATGGTAATAAAGATGATGATGATGATGAGGATAATGATAAAGATAATGGTGATAGAGATGATGGCAGAGATGATGAAAAAGAGGATGATAATGATAAAGAGGATAATGATGAAGAAGATGATCATGAGGATGATAAGGATGATAATAAAGATGATGAGGATGATGAATAAAAAAAACAAAGATGATGAGGAATATGATCATGAGGATGATAAGGATGATAATGAAGATGATGAGGATGATATATATGAAAAAAAAATGATGATGATAATGAAAGTGATGATGATAAAGAAACCGTTGATGGTGCAGATACTGATAACGAAGGTGATGTCTTTTCATCTGAAGGTGGTTTACTTCCAGGGTAATGAAGGTGATCCACTGAAAGATAAAATTATTTCATATGATTAGAGATTCAGAATAAAACAAGTTCATGTCAAGAGTTTTTTTTTTTATGAAACTTTGGAAATAGGCAAGATTTATTTCTCTCCCCCCTTCTCTATCTTTCTCTCTTTCTCACTCTTTCTTTCTTACTCATTATCTCTCTCTTTCTCCCTTTCTCTCTCTCTCTCTCTCTCTCTCTCTCTCTCTCTCTCTCTCTCTCTCTCTCTCTCTCTCTCTCTCTCTCTCTCTCTCTCTCTCTCTCTCTCTCCCTCTGTTTATCTCCGTCTGCCTATCTATCTATTTGTCTATCTGTCTGTATGCCCGACAGTTAGAAAGAAAGAGAGAAAAAACGTTTTTTTTTTCCCTTACTAATCTCATGTCTTGTAGGAAATGATAAGAATAAAAAGAATGTGTAAGAAAGATAAGAAGAAGAATGAGGGGAAGAAGGAGAACAATAGCTTAGCGGGATTGATAATTACGATGACAGTGATAAGGATGAAAGGAGAAATATATTAGTGGGATAGCATTACCAATGGGAATAGTGGTAGTAGTGGTGATTATGAAGGTCGTGGTGGTGATGGTGACGGTGGTGATGATGATAGTAATGGTGGTGATGAGAATGTTAATGGTAATGGAAATGATAATTACAAGAATAATGATAATGGTAATGATGATGATTATAATGATGATAGCAATGATGATGATAATAGTGATACTAAAAATGATCATCACAATGACAGTGATAATGATAATGATAATAAGATCATAATGACAATAACGACGATAACACTAATAGTATTGATAATGATTGTAATCATAATGGTAATAATGATAACAACACCAATAAACATGATGATAATGAAGACAATAACGAGAGAAGAAAAAAAGAGAGAAAAAATGAGAAAACTAAGGAAGCCAAAGCAACAGCAAACAACAACAAAAGCGGAAGGTAAGACAAAAGATAAAACAAAGAATTAAACAAAAACAAAGAAGACGCACCTGCAAGAAACGGGTGTTGTTGTTAGCCCTTGTTAAAGCAGAAATAGAGATATAGATAAATAGACTGATAGAGAGAGAAAGGAGGAGAGACAGAGAGAGTGAGAGATATGTAGAGAGAGAGAGAGAGAGAGAGAGAGAGAGAGAGAGAGAGAGAGAGAGAGAGAGAGAGAGAGAGAGAGAT
>BOPN01008289.1:42895-45395 GCA_017312705.2 Penaeus japonicus | reverse complement strand
ATTATTATCATTTTTATTAATATTATTATCATCATTATTATTATCCTTTTCATAATCATCATTATTAACATCATTATTATTAACCTTTTCATAATCATCATCATTAACATCATTATTATCATCATTACTATGATCATTATTCCTATCATTATTATCATCATTACTATGATCATTATTCCTATCATTATTATCATTACCATCATCATTAAAATTATCATCATTATCATCATTATCATTTTCGTTATTTCAGTTGATCATCGTTATCCTCTTCATTATCAGAATCATCATTATCATTACTATTATCATTACTATTATCATCATTATTACTACTATTACCAGTGGTCATCATCGCTTTCATCATCATCATCTTCATCATCATCCTCATTATCATTGTCGCTATTATTATTATCATTGTTAATATCATAATCACTATCATTAGTATTACTGTTAATATTATTATCATTATTATCATTTTCATTATTATCATTATCATCATCATTATCATTATTATTATTACCATTGTTATTATCATCATTAATATCATCATTATTATCATCAATATCATTGTTGTTAATATTATTGCTATAATTGTTGATATAATCATTGTTTTTATTATCATTGTCATCACTTCTATTATCATTATTAGTGTTATCAATATTCTGTTTGTAGTTATCATCATAATATTAACATTATTATCGCCTCTATCATTTTCATTATTGTATCATTATCATCTTTGTCATTATTACTATTATCCTTATTACTTTTATTACCATTGTTTTTATTATCATTTTGTTATCATTTTTATTATCTTATTCTTAATATTATCATTATCATAATTAACATTTTTATTATCATTAATGTCATCCTCATTATCATCCTTATTATCTTCCTAATTGTTTTTTGTTATCATTATTATGACTTTTGTTGTTGTTGTCATTATCATCATTGTTATTACTATCATTATCTTTATCACCATTACCATCGTTATTGCTACATTATTGTTATTACTATTCTAAGTAGTTGTATTGCTCTATTAATATTCATATCATGAATATTATCATTACTCTTATTGTTATTACTAAAACTGACATTACAGCATTACATTTACTATCACCATTGTAAAGGAATGAATTGTTATCATTATTACAACTAGATATAAAACATCATAACAAATACGCATGAAATCATATCGTTGTTCTATATTTTGTAAAAAATAATTTTAAAATACCCATAACCTTTTAACATAAATTTTCAAACTACATTCTAAAGAAGAAACGAAATATTTTTTTTTGGAATTCTAAAACTGTTGAAAAAAAATACTTTCGTTAATAGTATGAGAAACATTCATAATATAGAAATGTTTATGCTGCCTGTTATTATCCGATATATTTTTTTTTCTTTTTCTTTTTTTTAGAAATCACGGCTTATATAAAATTGTTAAAGACACGCTTTAGGATAATGCAAAGGATAGACATTTCCATTGAATAATTTTTCACATATAATTTTTGCTGAAATAACAAGTATCGTTTTATTTCATCTGGTAATTAGTTCTTCATCAGAGGCGTTTTGCATACTATAGTATTCTGAAAAAGAGAGCGTCTAGTACGTGGAGTTATAACATTTATTTTTTATCCACGTATTTCGAGAGAGAGAGAGAGAGAGAGAGAGAGAGAGAGAGAGAGAGAGAGAGAGAGAGAGAGAGAGAGAGAGAGAGAGAGAGAGAGAGAGAGAGAGAGAGAAAGAGAGAGAGAGAGAGAGAGAGAGAGGCGGAATATAATGAAAAGTAATAAAAGTTGGAGATGCGTACAGAGGTATTCAGCATAAATTCCGATGAATAAGATTTACCAAATCACTTTCGTTGGGATAATTCCATCTGATTTTATATTATCATGTAGTTTTATTTAAAGTTTCGAACGGTAAAATTTGTGTTTCTGAAGGGAAAGCTCCCAACTATTGCAAAGAGAAACAGTAAAGGTTGTACGTACAGCAAATGAAAACGTTATATCGTATATTCAATTAATATCATCGTTTAATCTCGAGTTTATATTTAGGTATTAAGAAATCCTCAGAGCAGCATTCCTTGACACTGATGATAATGAGTTAAAGATCACACCTTTAGCCTTGTTCTAAAATTCAACACTACGGGATGCCATTACTTAACCCTTTCAATATTTATTACCTTAGGCGAAACCTCAGTCTACTTTAGAAATGTTCAGATTTCTCGGAATAAGGAAAGGAAGAAATGATTACGTGTTTTTCAGAAGTTTATTATGATCATATTATTCTTATCATTGTTGGTATTATCATAATCATTATCATTGTTGTCATTATCATAATCATTATCATTGTTGTTATTATTGTTATTATCATTATCATTATCATCATTATCATTTTCATCTCTCTCTCTTTCTCTCTTACACTCTCTCTCTCTCTCTCTCTCTCTCTCTCTCTCTCTCTCTCTCTCTCTCTCTCTCTCTCTCTCTCTCTCTCTCTCTTTCTC
>BOPN01008289.1:12500-17500 GCA_017312705.2 Penaeus japonicus | reverse complement strand
TTATATATATATATTCATATATATATATATATATATATATATATATATATATATATATATATATTTGTTATATTATTGTATTATATTTTATTTTGCTATTGTTGTTGTTATTGGTGTTGCTATTGATATTGTAGTTGTTATTGCTATTATTATTTCCATTGTCATTATCATAATCTTTGATATATTTATCAAAATTATTGTTATTATCATTTTTATATGATTATTATTATCATTATGATTCTATTATTTTCATTGTTATTAATTTCATCATCATTATTATCATCATCATCAATAACATCATCATCATTATGATTAACGTTATCAATATTATCATGAATATCATCATCACCATTATCATCATCATTATTGTTATCCTCATTACCATTATCGTTATCATTGTTGTCATCACTGTCATTTTCGTTGTTGTTATCATTATCTTTATCCTCATGATTGTATAGATTAACATAATCATTGTCAGTCTTATCATTATCCTTATAATTATCATTATCATAATCATTATTACTACTATTATCCTTATTAATGTCATTGTTATTGCTGTTATTACTATCATTATCATCATCACCATTTTTATTATTCTTGTTATCATTATTATTATGGCTTTATCAATTTCATTGTTTTCATCATCATTATCATCGTTGATGATGATAATAGTAATGATGATGATAACATTCATAAGGATAATGATAAGAAGAATGATGATAACGATAATAATAACAATAGCAAAAATAATGATAATAATAATAATTATAATAATAATAATAATAATAATAATGATAATAATAATAATAATGATAATAATAATAATAATAATAATAATGATGATGATGATGATAATAAGGAGGATGAAGATGATAATAATTATTATGATAATGATAATTATAATGATAAAATAATAACAATAATGATAAAGATAACACTCATAATTATCATAGCAATGAAAGTGATAATAATGATTATGATGATAATGATAATGATGAGAATGAGTGAGTGAGAGAGTGAAAGACAGACAAAGAGACACACAGAAAAAGAAAGAGAAAAGAGATAAAAAGACAGACAAAGAGACTGACAGAAAAAGAAAGAGAAAGGAAAGAAAAAGAAGAAGAAGAAAAAAAAAAACAGAATTAACGACCTTAAAAAAAAAAAAAAAAAAAAAAAAAAAAAAAAAAAAAAAAAAAAAAAAAAAAAACAATTCGACCATCGACTGTTCTTCGCCGGCAATTCTTTGGTCTCGCCGGCATGGGTAAGAACAGAGCGCTTCCTAATGATGCATGGGTCTTGCACGTGTCAATCCTCAAGGTAAAGAAGCCTTTTAACCTTGTTCAGGAAGCCGTTTTGTCATAACGCGACGCCGGGGCAGAAGTGACTATCATGACAAAGCCCTTTTTTCGGTCACGTGTATTTCAAATAAATCATTATATCATTATTTCTGTGTTATTTTCCAGGTCCTTATTGCGTGTCATTATCATTATTGTTCTTGTTGTTGTTGTTTTGAAAATCGTTAACGAGTTCAGAATTATTACAAGCAATAACTTTTTTTTTGTCGTTTTAACAAATGCTATTGTTATCGTCATTATCTTTATCATTATCATCATCATCATAATTATCAATATATATATATATATATATATATATATATATATATATATATATATATTCTTGTAATGAGGATGGTAATGATGCTGATGCTGATTATGATGATGATGATGATGAGGAGGAGGAGGAGGAGGAAGAGGAGGATAATGATATCAATGATGATCATAATTTTATTAAGTAATATCATTACTACCATTTTCATTTTCACTGTTATCATTATCACTACAATCATTGTCATTGTCATCGTCACCATCATCTTACAAAGACTTATCCTTTCTATCATTGTTATTTTTATTATTATTATGATCCTCCTCCTCTTTGTTAGTGTCATTATATTTTCTTATATATTAATAGCTTCAAAATATGTTGTTGTTTTTATCAGCATCGATATCATTATTATCGTTATTATCATTATGATTATCATTGGTGATGCAATTATTATGATCATTATTAGCATTGCCACTATTTCTTTTATCATGATCAGCATCACTATCATCATTATCATTATAATCAATATTATAATTATCATTGTTGTTATATCATTATCATTATCATCATCATTATCAATATTGATATTGTCATTATGATTATTATCATTACCATCATCATTATTATAATTACTATTATCATTATCATTATTGTTATTAGTATTGATACTATTATCCTTATCATTATCATTATTATTATTATCATCACTGTTATTAATACTGTTATTGCTATTATTATTATTATGTTTGTTACAGTTATTACCATCTTCGTCGATAATGGTGAATCAATTGCTATGATTGTTACAATCATCACCATCATCGTTAATAATTGTTATGATTGTTACAATCATTACTATCATCGGATATCAATTGTTATGATAGTTATAATCCCCGATCATTATGATTATTTTCTAATCATGATAATCATTACTGTCATCATTATCTTCAATAGTAGCATTATCATTACGATGGTGTTGTTGATCTCATAATTAGTCTTTTTTAACACTTTTTTTAAATCAAGCTGATTTTTTTCACAATGATAATAACTCCAGTCAAGTGTTTTCGGAATACGTGCAGTCTTCTCCTGTTCGCCATTCAGAGCACGTATTCGCCCGGAATGCTCGGCAATTATGTTCTCTGCGGCTGTACACATGCCTATCATAAGTTCGGAAACATATAAGACCTTTCTACTGTATGATTTTACCGAAAGTATTAAGAACTGGAGGGAAAAATTAGTTTCTGAGACTAAATGGATTTTTTTTTCACTTTTTTTTAATCGAAAATGAATCACGCAAATAATCGCGCCACTTAGGAGGTCTAGAAAACAAATGCGAATCGGATGTGGGAGATTGTATGCCGGGACCATAAGGCATTCGATCCGACTCCCGCGTCACACAAACCGATTTCAGCTCCGATTATCGCTGTCGGAGGTCGGCCGGGTAAAAACGATCCGATACTCGTATTTTACGATGACTTACAAACCTGGGAATTGACTAATACAATCTTGGCTTTTATGTGTTGAGAGAATTTTTGTATGATTGCTTTACTTAGACGCACATACACACGCACACGCGCACAGACACACACACACACACACACACACTCACACACACACACACACACACACACACACACGCACACACACTTACAAAGGCACACACACACACATACCTAACCACAAGCATGTGTTTGCATGCAGATGTAGGCTTGTTTATAAAACGACTTTTTTGCCAGGTCGAGACAAAAGCTTCTCGAAGTTTCAGGAGTTCCTGCCGAGTGATGGACGCACCACACCTCCCGCTTCCCACACTCAGACCCGTCGTCAGATGGTGTCCCGCGCAGATGGTCGTGCGCACACCAGGACACGAGGGCGAGTAAACAGCGTTTTTTTTTTTTTTTTTTTTTTTTTTTTTTTTTTTTTTTTTTTTTTTTTTTTTTTTTTTTTTTTTTTTTTTTTTTTTTTTTTTTTTTTTTTTGTCATATTCTAAACAGCCTTTTTAGTGAGTAGATGTGATTCCTGTCAGAAGAAAGACATACATCCTGCTTGCTTCTACCTCGAGTGTCTGTGAGGCGGGAGTGGCGTATGAAGGGAGGAAGACGAGGGAAAGGGAAGGAGAGGGAGGATGTGGCTGAGAACGTGTTGGAGCGAGTCAGGGTGACCCTTTGCACCAAGATGGTTAACCCGATATCAAGGTGTTCATTCTGATAAAGAATCTGATTAATAACGGACCGCTTTTAATGCTTCATTCACAGCTGACAGAACAATCAGACTTAAATATCTCTACAGACAAGCAAGGTGATTATCGGGTCACTCTCAGTTTTTTATTATCATTAGCTTTTAATTACTTTCATACAATTGACGCAAGGCATTTAGAACGTTGCATATCAGGTCAACACGAACTGGAAACACCTTTGCAACAAAATGTGCGGCAAATGTGTGGAAAGCTTACTTCATCGTTTGCACATCTAGTGAAGCTAGTGTAGTCATACTCATTGCATTTTTGCTGATTTTAGCGCTCTGATCTTTGGTGATTTTTCCCGCGCAGCGAGGTCATTCTTACATCCTTATGGACGTTCAACTAGTTTTGCATTGGCTGAATCATTATTCATTCGCCTTTTTCCCGTAGAGTAGCAAATAATTTCATCAAAACTAGAACCCTCATTGTTATGTTTTGTAATATTCAAGTGATTTCAATTCAGTTGTGTGATTGTACTTCATGGTTACAGATTTTTAACAAAGATTTAAATCAAGGTACATTGTTGCAAATATACTCTCCCGAAGATAAGACGGAGAAAAAACGACATGTGCAGTATTATCCCTGCTAAGAAACACCGTGGAAAATCTCATGTTTATGCATCGTGTGTTGGATTAATCTTCATATAAAACAGAAGCATTGATATGCGTTTATTAGTGATGTCCTTCTTTGTTCTGCAATCCTTCGCAGTGAGAGGAGAGAACATAGTGTCCTCGTTTTTGCAATACCCTGCCGTAGCTAATAATTCACCCAAGAGTCTTTTGTCTTTTGTGTGATCTTGACTGACGAATCTCGAATGCTTGTGAATTCTTGATATATGTTACGCTGATACCATTAGTATGTAGTTTTCTTAAAAAGGTAAGAGAAAGTCCTATATCCACCTAAAAGTAGCTCACTTAGATGCTAGTATCGTCACTTATAAAGATTACATTTGTTATCCAGCTTTCTGTCCTGGACACTAATATCTGCACCAATCATCCTATCGCCGTGTAGGTCAGCCTCCGAAACCCGTAACCATATATTCTTCCTCTTCGCCTCCACGTCCAAGTAACGCATTTACCGTACAGGAGCAGCCATTGTCCCAATAAGTGGTGTTGTCGTTTGTGTGTAAAGAGTGCGGTCCCTTAGTTACAAGTCTGTAATA
>BOPN01008289.1:0-2500 GCA_017312705.2 Penaeus japonicus | reverse complement strand
AACACCTGCCGATATAAAGCTGCGGGCGATGCAAAGCTTAAAGACCGTAACTGCATGTCTGTAATATCCTGTATAATCGCAGGGGAGTGTAATCCCCTTGAAGAGGTGAATTTTCAAGCTTTACTTTATATAAGAAACGTTGCATAATTTACATTGTAAAAGCATGTATCTACTTCCTTGGAATTCTTGTAATGACTATCCTAGTGGCAAGAACGGTCTTGTTTGAGCGAGGACTTCAGCTGCGCAGGAAAGCACATTACTTGTTCGTGGTTGTAAATGTAATCTTTGTTTTGACAACGTGTGGTATGATATTTACCGTTTTCTCTATTGCATGCTATGATGTCTGTGTGTAACAACAATGCAAGAAATGTAGCCATGGGAATTCTAGTATCATGTAGTCTAGGTGTACAGATGTCATGTCTTGTTGTGATTTTCGAGAAGACACGCTGTACTTTTCTAAAATATTATTTTGCTGAAGGAATTACCTGTCCGATGATTTACCTTCTTATCAGCGTTACTCCCTCTCAGAATGTTGCATCTGATTGATTTTGAACAACATTGCAGGAATCGCAAGTAGAGTGTCCTTGGAAGTTGCAACGCAGGTCGGACCTGAACTCCGGACCGTCAATCATCGCCAGTCACGTGTCACACCGTCATCTTCGCGCTGGGACTTGAGGTTGCGTCTCGCGGTCGGCGGGCGCGGGGGCGTCGGCAGGCCGGAAGCTGTCGCTGGCAAGATAGTGATCACCGCATTTTCCCGTTTGCCTTTTCTTCATTCGATAACACGAAAACTTCACTCTCGCGCAATAAAGATATTATTCGCTCATATCGGCAGTAAACAGACTCGCCGTTACTTATTTTGGCAACACTGACTCATAAAGTTGAAACTGATTCGATTTGCAACTCCCGGCGAGTGACTTTCCTTAAGTAAGTGCGTAAAAGCAATTTCAAGTATCATCTCAGAATCTCGGTTTACGACGCGAGGTCCAGATCAAACCGGCCGAAAGTGGCATTAAATGCACATTTCATTTTGCAATCACTAAAATGAGTTTCGACGGCTATGAGGCAACGCTGGTTTATGCCTTGAGATGAGCTGTTTTGGGACGAGATGCGTCGTTTGGGGGATGCCGGTCGCCATCCTACCCATAGCGAAGATGGCACTTTATATTTTCTGACGCTGGCACAAGGAACCGGCTCTAAGTTCTAAGCAGATCGCAGAAGGATTTGTAGGAACGCGCTCCTGCGGCCGAGGTGCGTATGGCCAAGGCCTTCCTCCTGAGGTGCGGCTCAAGAGGCGATCCGTCATTACCGCGGAATAAAACGGGGGGCGGGGGGCGGGGGGGGGCTTCTTTCATCAATTGATTTTCATTTTTTTTCTCTTAATCTGGATATATACTTGTTTGTTTAAGATTTAGGCTCATCTACATATCCGGTTTTCTCTCTCTCTCTCTCTCTCTCTCTCTCTCTCTCTCTTTCTCTCTCTCTCTCTCTCTCTCTCTCTCTCTCTCTCTCTCTCGCTCTCTCTCTCTCTCTCGCTCTCTCTCTCGCTCTCTCTTCCTCTCTCTCTCACACACAAATACACACACACACACACACACACACACACACACACACACACACACACACACACACACACACACACACACACACACACACACACACATATGTATATGTGCAAAAATACATAAGGATGCATACTCACAACAATATTACCGCGTAAGTGTGACGGTTACGTCGAGCTCTGTTGCAAATGCTTGCATAAGAGCCACTGGAATGTTTATTGTTGACAGATCTCTATTGACAGACCGGATGTTCTGAGAGATGACAGCGAAGTGGTTGTTCAGTTTATTACCAGCTTCCTTCGTTGGCAGGAATTTGATGTATGGGAATATTACAGTGTAATTTCCCAGTCCACACAGATCCTTGATCTAAGTGCAACACGGCGTATAATCTTTTCCAGGTGCATAATTCGTTGGGGTACAAAAATAAACTCGAGTACCATCACAGTATACTATATGATCAAATTAACTAGCTTATTTTGTAGGGTAAGATCAGTGCGATTAGGGAATGGAATTGTAAAGTCAGCCCCTTAATATTTGTTATTGGTTTTCTTTGAAAGAAAAATGATTAGAAGGGTAAACAAAACTATTTCTTAAAGACATATCAAACTTTTTTTGGGCATTAATATATTGGAGTGTTGTCGTACGTAATTTGTTCAACAAAACTAATGTTACTAGAGAATTTGGGATTCATATCACTTCATATACTGGAAAGTGATTACATATATTCATAATTGATAATCTCAAATTATACAAAGCTCATAATGGAGTTATAGTTAATCTATTTCATGGCGACGTCATACAGCTCCTGCGCGTGTACATGTAGGCAAAACATCATATTGGTATGTCCACTTAGTTTTTATGTTTCTTTTAAAATCCATCAAATATTCGCACGCGCGCGTGTATATATATATATATATATGTAACAGAATGGACCGACG
>BOPN01008288.1:35813-43313 GCA_017312705.2 Penaeus japonicus | reverse complement strand
TCGAAGCAGTGATAGTAATTCTAGATACAAAGGTATTAGAAATTATTATAATAATTGTGGTGATAATGATACAGTAGAAATGATTTCAGAAATGATAATGATGATAATGATTAAGATGTTAGTAATAACGGTAACCATAACAATAATGATTTGGATGATAACAAAATTATAATAATCATTATACTATTGATGATATACTGATAATATTGTGGATGACAATGGTAATAATACAGATAGCGATATTGATAATAATAATGACAATGACGATAATGAATCAATAACAATAAGAATGATAATGATGATGATAAGAATGAAAATATAGTAATATCATATTAAGATGATAATGATAAAGATGATAATAGCAACAAGAATGATAATGATAATAACAACAATAATAATAACATTAACAATTATCACAACGACAGTAATAATAATCATGATAAAGACAATGATATTGATGAACAATATAAAAAAAAAAAAAACTGAAAAAGAATGAAATGCTCCGATGTCAAGAAAACAATAAACGATGATTAAAAAAAAAAAATAAAAAAAAAAAAAACGAAATCACACGCAAAAGGGATAGCGGAAGTTATTATAAGCGTAATGCCATGTTATTATGACGCCATTAAACTCATTAACGGCCATGTAATCATGTTGCTAACTCAGACGATTGATGGGCAACCGGGCCATGTTGATGTCCCGCTGATGAATTTTGTTTCATGTTGCAGCAGTCGGTATATACGCTAGGGAGATGACGGAGACGAGTGATGATAGTGGTGATGAGGGGGTTGGAGGGGCTGATAGTGATGAGGGTGGTGATGAGGGGGTTGGAGGGGCTGATAGTGATGAGGGTGGTGATGAGGGGGTTGGAGGGGCTGATAGTGGTGATGAGGGGGTTGGAGGGGCTGATAGTGATGATAGTGGTGATGAGGGGGTTGGAGGGGCTGATAGTGATGAGGGTGGAGGATGAGGATGTTGGTCGTGATGATGATGATGATGATGATGGTGGGGAAGTGTGAGAGGGGGGGGACAGGGTGAGGAGGAGGGGTGTATCGAGAGGGAGGAGGGGAAAAGGCTAGGGATGGGGGAGGAAAAAGGATAAGGAAGAGGGAAGAAAGCAGAAGGAGGAGAGAAAAAAGTGTGTGTGTGGGGGGGGGGGGGAGAGAGAGAGGAAGGGGCAAGGGAAAGAAAGAGAAGGGGTTAAAAGTTTAAAGGGGGACTAAAGATTAACAGAGCGAAGGGACAGTGCGAGCACTAGAGGCCCAACGCCCTCGCTCCACCCACTTGGGACATGAGTCAACTCAGCTACGGCCGCGTCAGCAGAAAGACCGTAGTGAGTGACCTGACCCCCCTCCCCCTACCCCCTCCCCCCTATCCCCTCCCCCCTCCTCATCGCAGGGTCGGTAACATCTGGCGACAGTGGAAACTTTCGTTCCCTGAGCCGGGCGGGCGAGAACGCGGGAGGCCCTAGGGAAAAGAAGGGGTCGGGGAAGGAAAAGAAAAAAGAGTAGAAAGGAAAAGGGAAGGAGAATTAAGGAAGAAAGGAGTGAGTGGCAATAAATAGAGGAAGAAAAGGGGACTGGGAAGCAGGTGTATGGAGGGAGGCGAAAAGAGGGAAGGAAGATAAAAGAAGAGGAGAGATATGGGCAGGGATATAGATAAGAGGAGGAGGAAAGGGGGAGTGAAGGCAACGGAAAAAATAAGTAAAGATTAGGAACAAAGGAAGAGAAGACGGAAGTAAGGGGAAGCCATAACAGAAGAAGGGGAATGAAAAGGGGAAATGAGAGAGAAGGAGGGGAAGGGAAAAGAATACTAAGGAGAAGAAAAGGGAACGGGTTATCATTCACATGGGGAAGGGAGTCAAGGGGAGAAGGGACGGGTCAGCGCCACTCATATGTTACACTTAGAATTCTGCTCTTCTGTCTACCAGAGATAGTGATGTACAGACAGTTTTAGATTGGATTTCATTAACAGATAACTAGTTACAATCATTGGCGAAGACATATGAGCTTCTTTAGAGGTAAATATATAATATATGTAATAAGGTATATAGAAATAGAGAGATAAGGAGAGACAGAAAGAAGATGAGAGAGTGAGCGAGCGCGCGCGCGAGAGAGAGAGAGAGAGAGAGAGAGAGAGAGAGAGAGAGAGAGAGAGAGAGAGAGAGAGAGAGAGAGAGAGAGAGAGAGAGAGAGAGAAGACATGGTATTAGATAGCAAGGGACATGTAAACAGACAGACAAATGTTCAGATAGACAACAGATGAATAGAAGAGAGAAAAATCTTGGCACCACATATTCTCTCATGACGGTACACGAACATACCCATCGGGTATGACTCACCACTCCCTGAAAAAGCAGTCCATTAAAGCTATGACTGTTCAATAACCATGAATTTTGTTTATGCTTCGCCGCCTCTCGTCGTATGAATGACCATCGCTTTGCATAACCGATTATCGCGTTGTGTGAATGACCGCCATTTTGCATAAAAGACTATATTTTTTGCAGTGTACCTACAGCCCTGTGGCTTTATGCTAGTCCGGCTATTCAAAAGATTTCGGGGTAATTTTTAGTCTACGGTTCTTGGATCGATGTGTCATTAAAGATCTCCAGTGGACTGAACACCAAGCATAACCTATGCACACTTGCGTGAGTTGTCTCCATTAATATACGATAGGTAATGAAACTAAACAGCTTTGATCAGCAGAGATTGGCGGGTTAATCCCCCGAACGATAGGATCATAAAGCCAGGCATAAATCCATCCAAAGACGCAGAGTGGAGGCTGCAGGTCATGCTGGGGTCATGCAGCTCCACGCAGAGGAAGTCAGAACCTCCCCGTCTACCGGGTGGTATGGCGATACCGCAGAGTGTGAGCCAATGACTCTGCAATCAGATCAAGAGGTGTCGAGGTGATCATGCACAGACTAAGACAGGGTTATACGTGTGCATGGCAGATTATTGACACAATTGAACAAAGTGATCGATGTTGCGAGCATTGTGGTGCACCAGAGGCCACATTGTCGCATTATATATTAGATTATTGCCCACACACGCTTCCTTCCGCGAGTCCCGCCGAGTACTGGTGTTGAGCGGGTGAGGCGGTTGAGCCTGGCAACCACAGTGGAAGCTGGAGAGCCTCGGGGCTTTCCGGCCACCACGCTAACGTTCAGTAATGATGATCACGAGAGTCAGCTTTAATTAGCCGCAAGAGATGACTGGACCTTTTGATGCGAGTTCACAAATTTCAATGAATTGAAGCTATAAGGAAACAGTGTGAATATTTCGTAACAAACAAAACTTGTCATTAGAATTTTAGTTCAAGTCAAAACGGCACACGTCTAGCGTCTAGTATAAATCATGATTTATAGTAAATATTTTTTTTTTCTGACCTTCGTTAATTTCTAACGATGCTTGACCGAATGTTTGGCTCATATGCGGTTTTCTTCATGAGGCCATTATGTATTTTTCTGACTTATCAATATCCATAAACTGATTCGATCACATTGTTTAGCTTGAGCCTTTCTTTTTGAATGTATGTGCGTACTTTTAATGTTATGATTATTATTGTTATCATCATTATTGTCACCATTATTTTCTTTATAACTATTCTCTTTAGCATTATCATTATCTTTTTATCATTATTTCCGTAGTAGTAGTAATACTACAAATAGTACATCGTAATCATTATCATCTTGATTACTACTTTTATCACTGTCGTTGCTGTTAACAATGATGCTAATAATACCAAAGATAATAATAATAATGTTGGTAACCACGATGTTGATAAAAAGCTAACGATATTGATTATAATATCCATAACGATAACGGTGATCATTATAATGAGAAAGAAAATAAGGATGATGATAATAGCATACAGTGATGATGATATTGATACTGATGATAACGCTGATGCTGATAGAGATAATGAAAGTCATTATGATAATAACAATAATATCGCCGAAGAGAGGAAGGGAGAGCGGGAGTGAGCGGTCAAATAGAGATCCCCAGAAACGTGTAACTATGTGAATGGCAGCGTCTAGATATTGTAGCTGTGTTATTGCGTTTCTGTGGGCGTGTGACTGCGGATTCTGGTCGTTTTTGTGGGGGTAAATACACATGCACACAGACACACACACGTGTGTGTATGTGTGTGTGTGTGTGAAAAACATTATACAGCATTGTATATTTATTATATATCATATGCAACAGTACTCTCTCTCTCTCTCTCTCTCTCTTTCTCTCTCTCTCCCTCTCTCTCTCTCTCTTTCTCTCTCTCTCTCTCTCTCTCTCTCTCTCTCTCTCTCTCTCTCTCTCTCTCTCTCTCTCTCTCTCTCTCTCTCTCTCTCTCTCTCTCTCTCTCCTCTCGGCTAAGTCTGCTGGCTCATCCTACAAAACGGCCGCGCAGGCTATAAATGCGATAATGGCATCAGTGGATAACTTCAAATTTATTTATAGCATTTTTATGTTCCTCTCGCCTTTCACTCGCGGCCGTAATAGGTAGGGAGCGCATGACTAGCGGGGGTTTCGCGGATGGAAGCATTCGCGATATTCTGGGAAACCCTCAGAATGGTAATATACGTCATGTTAAGATCATTACTGTTGGCGTTAGGCTCTTTAGACTACTGGGAAAGAGTTCATGATCATATGAAGATATAAGATGACTGTAGAAACAGATTGTTGATGTCATTATGAGAGTTCAAAATAGTATAGAAACACCGAAAATGAATAAATATGGTGTTGATGCTATTATGAGAGAGTAAGAAATAAAAACGTGTAAAATAATAATTTGGCATCCCTAGATAAACAACTCTGTTTTAAGTGAATAAACAGACGAAGGAATGAAAGAATCAGAGTTAATGAAGCGGTAGTATGAAGCACACGCCAAAGAAGGAAAAATTGCCGGCAAACAGTCCAAACATTGCTTGAAAGCAGAAAAGATATTGATTATAATATTACGTGAAAACGAGTGAGCGTCTTATCAAATACGATATAAACACATTCCGGAGTCACGAGCGAAATGGACCAAGGCTAACATTCTACATCTCACATAATTTAATCTCAAGTGCGAGCTAATTCTATGCATTTAGTACAATACCTTTCACCGGCCATCTGCTCCGACGGCAGAGTAGCATAAGCAGGCTAAAAGAGATCTAAAAACAAGGTTATTTCTGCACCATACAGCTGATGCATTTGGCCGACGCCCTGTGCTGCCTCTAAGACGCCCGTTTTGCTTTGCCTCCTTTAATTAATGACTGTGTGGATGGTGCTATGGTGTCATTGCAGTCTCCTAGGGGCTGTTTTCACTGCTTTTCCGACTTGTTGACCTTCATAAGGCCTTCATTCTACTGGAAGTCAAATGTATCCTCCTGTTCCACTGGTGAAGCTTTTTCTGTTACTCGGGGAGTTTAGAGTATTTTGTGATCATTAATCTATTTAATTATCTACTTTTGCATTCATTTTCTTCACGAAAGGTCTGTGCATTATTTAAGTAGTTTTAGATATATTTCAAAGATCAGTAATGAATGATGATCCTGTCTAAATGTTGTGTTTTTTGTATGTTTCGGCATTCAGGACGCTTCCACCCTCAGGATTAGTAGGCTCTAACAAAGCTTGTGGAAAGGAGTTTGTTGCTTCAGTATATGATATTGTCTTCGCAAATCATAGTCTGTATTTGTCTTCCTGAAACATAGATATTGCATTATTTTGAATTAATTAAATATTACAACATACTTTAACACCATTTCCTTCTTGTAGCCAGAGACCGCAATGCATCCTCAAAAACTCTCAGCAAAGGTGCCTCTTGGGATATCTTTTGTGCACAAATCAAAGTTCAAATCCATCAGCATCAATAAAGGTTTGGACTGAATCTGATTTGCTTGAGCTATCTGTAGAACTTAGGAACCCGTATGTTTTGTAACAGGATTGCATCTTTATGATGTTTGCGAGCACTCGTGGCCTTGAGAATGAAGCACCAAACAAAAGCAACATTTGATGTGTTTCGAAAACTGTCTTCGTCAGAAATAAAATTATTTCTGAGGATAATATTGGAAACTCATCAAATAAATCTCTTGCGCTGTTAAGTTATTCAGTCTTATTTATTCTTTTCTTTCGCTTGAGAGGGCTTGGATAGCATTTATCTAACGAATTAATATATTTATTGCAAAACAGAAACTCACAAGATCAAAAATTGGCCAAGTCTCCTTTGATGCCATCTCGGATTTTAATGAGGAAACTGCAATACTTGGTGCAGTGATTACGTAAAAGCATAGTCAGATTGTTAACAGATCATGGTTAAACATGAAGCACTTAGAGAGGAATGAAAACTGACGTGATGGTAATGAACTCGCACACGGGAGATACAGAGAAAAGAGAAATTAATTGAAACGGAAGGTGAAGGAGACGACAAGAAGAGCGGGCGCAAGATGGGGTTTTGAGGGGAGTAGGAAAAGGTTCTGGAAAGAGTAGAGCATTTCAGAAAGGGTATTGTTAGTAGAGAGAAAGCGGAGTGGGATGAAAATGGACATGCGATACCAGAACGAGAGGCAAGAAACAGGAGTGAAATCCTGAGAATGACAGGGAAGTGAGGATTGCAGCCGTACCAGGGAACACCAGGCATTTGTTGAGAGAAATATAGTAGAGAGACAGCGGAGTGACAGAAGGAAACAGCGGTGGTGGGGCCTATTAGGTTGCTAAATGTATTTTTTGTAGCTGCCGTGGTTTCTGTACTTTCGACTAGGAGTGCGTTTTGTATCGTTGTACAAGGGGAAAGGCGATAGATAAGAATTCAGCGGCGACAGAGGTGTTGATGAAGAAAATGAGAGAGGACAGAAGTATTTTGATAGAGGGACAGTGTTAGCTCAGGAGAAGTTACGTAGATCATGCATTTGCCATGAGAGAGTATGTGTAAAAAGTACGTGAATATAGGGAATGATATGTTTTCGGCGTTCATGGATCTAGGAAAAAAAATATTATTATGATAAAGTAGACAGGGAGGCTGTATGGACGATGCTGAGTATGTATTGGGTTGGCGTAGGCTTCTGAGAGCAGGAAAGAGCTTTTGTGAAAATAGCAGAACGGGTTTGGGAACAGGAGTAGATAGAGCTTTCGGTTTGAAGGTCGGGTAGGCCTCCGACAGGAGTGTACAAAGCAGTTCAGTGCTGTATGGATGGATTAGTAAAGTCATAATGCAAAACTTTATAACCAAAAAGAAAGAAAAAAAGATGAAACAATGGTTTGAGATAAAAGAGGCATGGTTTCGGAGAACATTATTAACACTTTGGGCATCGCATACTTCAAATGAAAAAGTATTCCCCAAACAAAGACAAAATGGGCACAGTTAAGGCAATAGCAGAACGTAGGAATAACTTTGTTGGACATTTGATAAATAAGGAGACGGAACATCTAATTACGACGGGAAAGTTCACGGGTCGAAAGAGCAGAGGAAGGTCAAAGGTCAAAGTTGATAAAGAACATGACAGAGAAGATCAAAGAGGAACAGCAT
>BOPN01008288.1:27500-34002 GCA_017312705.2 Penaeus japonicus | reverse complement strand
TCTACAACTCTTTCCCATATCTTCATTGCATGGCACAATAGTTGTAGTAACTATAGGGGGATAACCCCTATAGTTACTACAATTTTGTACATCTCCCTTGTTCTTGAAATTTGACACTAACACATTATTTCTCCACTCATCTGGCATCCTCCCTCCTTCCAAGATCTCATTGAACAGTCTAGTTAAACAACCCACTGCCATCTCCCCTAAGCTCTTCCATGTTTCCACTGGTATCTTATCCAGGTCTACTGCTTTGCCCCCCTTCATCTTCTCCAAGGCCTTCCTCACCTCTTCTCTGCTGATCCTTGGTATATCCTGATTTAGCTCCTCCACCTCTTATAACCTTCTTTCCCTTTCCTAACCTTCTTTCCCTCAAAGTATTCCTTTCATCTGTGTATATTTCCGTCAGCATCCATCATCTTAACATGCTGTATATCCCTCCCATCTCTCTCCCCCTGTCTACCTAGTCTGTACAGGTCTTTCTCTCCTTCCCTTGTATCTAACTTCTCATATAACTGTTCATATGTATTTTCCTTCACCTTTACCACTTCCCTCTTTGTTATCCTGATGGCTTTCTTCATCCCCAAGTCTGTCCTAGTTCTGTTTTGCCAGTTTCTTTCTCTTTATACTATCTTGCACTTCCTCATTCCACCACCAGGTATTCTTTTTGTTTTCTTTTCTTCGTCCTGATGTCAACCCAAGTACACATTTGGCTTTTTCAGCCACTGTGTCTGAGATTTCCTCCCACCTGATCTCCTCCCTCCCTGCAAAGACTTGGCTCACTTCTTGTATAAATGCTGTACTGTACTCCCCCTCCTTTAGTTTCCACTATTTGATCCTAGGTTCCGCCCTCTTTTTCCTGCTTGCCTTCACTTTCAGATTTAACTTTCCAACTAACACTCTTGCTGTCTTGTTACACTCTCCCCGGGAACGACCTTACAATCACTAATCTCTCTCAAATTACATCTCCTACATAGTATAAAGTCTATCTGCGTACTCCTACCTCCACTCTTGTATGTAACTCTGTGCTCTTCCCTCTAATTAAAATATGTATTCACCAGTGCCATCTCCATCCTTTTTGCCCACTCAATAATCATCTGTCCCTCTGCATTCCTCTCTCCCATGCCATATTTGCCTATCACCTCCTCGTCCCCATTATTTCCTTCTCCAATATGACCATTAAAGTCTGCTCCAATAATAATTCTCTCCTCTCTGGGGATGTTCTGTATCATTTCTTCCACTTCGCTCCAGAACTCCTCCTTTTCCTCCATCTCGCACCCCACCTGTGGGGCATATGCACTGATCACATTTATTTGGATCCATCTTCAGGTTCATTGCTCTATCTGATACCCTCTTCACTTCCAGTATGCTGCTGATGTACTTTTCCTTAACTATTACCCCAATACCGTTTTTCCTTCCATCTATCCCATGATAGAACAACTTATAACTCCGCCAATCAGCCTCGCTTTACTGCCCCGCAATTTAGTTTCTTGTACACAGAGAATATCTATCATCCTCCTCTCCATCATGTCGGCCAGTTCTCTCCCTTTACTAGTCATGGTGCCAACATTTAAGGTCCCAACTCTGATCTCTGCTTTTCTGTCCTTCCTTCTTTCATGCTTCCTCTATACACGTTCGCCACCTCTTCTCCTCCTCCCAACAGTCACGTACTGTCCACCGGTCCCTTGCTGAGACACAGAGCCGTAGGCGGTCCTTGTTAACCCGGGCCGCGACCGATCCGGTATTGTGCTCTTATTTGTGATCCGCATAATAGTGTTGGTCAGAGTTTTACGCCGGATGCCCTTCCTGACGCAACACTCCCCATTTATCCGGGCTTGGGACCGGCACCAAGTTGCATTGGCTTATGCCCCCTTGCTACGCTTAAAAAAGGATAGCTTGCGTATTTTCTTTCCCTATATACTAAATTGTTATTAACGATTTATATCTCGAAGAGGCTATTATTTTCATCATCAGAGCTACTTTAATTGCGCATTTTTAGTCTGGCGAAAAATTGTTTAATAATGCCTGTTAAACACACAAACACGCACACACACACACACACACACACACACAAACACAGACACACACACATTGTATATATATATATATATATATATATTTTCTTCTTTTTACTCTTAGCAGAGCATTGATAGCGAAGTTTCACGGACAATTCCCGCGGGCGCTCGGCAACAACGGAATCACAAATTCAAGTCCCAAATCAGGTTACCGAGGCCTAACATGTTGAGAAAGATGGTAGAATGCAGTAACGCATTTAATATAGATATACAAATTTTACCTCCCTGACCGGGACTCAAACCCGCGCTGTAAGATTGACAGGTACGGTGGTGAAACCGATTGGCTAATCGACCCGCTAAAAGAATTGTCAAACCAGACGCCTTATGAGACATCATGGAAGTTACTTATTTGCTCTTAGCAGAGCAGTGATAGCGAAGTTTTCCGGACAATTCCCGCGGGCGCTCGGCAGCAACGGAATCACAAATTCAAGTCCCAAATCAGGTTACCGAGGTTATATATATGTGAGAAAGATGGTAGAATGCAGTAATACATTTAATATAGATATACAAATTTTACCTCCCTGACCGGGACTCAAACCCGCGCTGTAAGATTGACAGGTACGGTGGTAAAACCGATTGGCTACTCGACCTGTTAAAAGAATTGTCTAACCAGACCCCTTATGAGACGTCGTGGAAGTTACCTATTTGCTCTTAGCACAGCCGATCGGCTACTTGACCCGCTAAAAGAATTGTCTAACCAGACGCCTTATGAGACATCATGGAAGTTACCTATTTGCTCTTAACATAGCATTGATAGTGAAGTTTTACAGACAATACCCGCGGGCGCACGGCAGCAATGGAATCACAAATTCAAGTCCCAAATTAGGTTACCAAGGTTATATATATGTGAGAAAGATGGTAGAATGCAGTAACGCATTTGATATAGATATAGAAATTTTACCTCCCTGACCGGGACTCGAACCCGCGCCGTAAGATTGACAGGTACAGTGGTGAAACCAATCGACTACTCGACCCTCTAAAAGAATTGTCTAACCAGACGCCTTATGAGAAGTCATGGAAGTTACCTATTTGCTCTTAGCAGAGCAGTGATAGCGAAGTTTTCCGGACAATTACAGCAGGCGCTCGGCAGCCGATCGGTTTCACCACCATACCTGTCAATCTTACGGCGTGGAGTCGAACGTCCGTCAGGAGGCCAAAACATGTATCTATATTAAATGCGTTGCACCTCACATATCTATCTCACACACACACACACACACATATATATATATATATATATATATATATATACATATATATATGTATGTATACATGTATATATGTATATATTATATATATATATACATAAATATGTATATGTACACACACACACGTGTGTATATATATATATATATATATATATATATATATATATATATATATATATATATATATTCCCAACACTTTCATATTTCTCTTCTTTACATCCATCAACCTTCTCTTCTTCATTTCTTTCTTTTCTTCCTCCTCTTTCATATCTCTCCAGAAATATACTTCACTGGAGGATTATGTTCTCCGGCAGAAGAGCGTCTCGGAACAGAACAAAGCCTAGGTGCGCCGAGCAAGGGTTGGGGGGGGGGGCGGTAGGAATGGGGGAGGGGGAGAACAAAGACCTTCAGGAAAAGACTTCCTTTTTCTCTCTCTCTTTCTCTTTCTTCCTACCTCCCTTCTCTCTCTCTCACACAATCTCTCTATTTCTCTTGCTCTCTCTCCCTCACTCTCTCATTCACCCCCCCCCCCCTCTCTCTCTCTTTCTCTCCCTCTTTCACTCACTCGCTCTCCCTCTCTCTCACTCTCGCTTTCTCTCTCTCCCTCTATCTCGCTTTCTCTCTCTCTCACTCTCCTTCGACCCCCCTCCCCCTCTCTCGCTCCTTCAATTCTCCGTCACCCGCTCTCTCCCCTTCTCTCTATCATCAAGTCGATACGTTTCTCAGATCTCAAGACAAAAAGGATCACTGGACCTTTTGATAGAGACCTGTTGCATAGTTGCACTTCTCGGATTTGGCGGTGAGTACTACTTCGGATCTTTTTTTTTCTTCTTTCTTTCTTTCTTTATGGGTATTTTTATCGATTTATTTGTTTTGATTTCCTGGGAATTATTACATATTCAAGTATTATGTTTTTTTTTTCTTCTTCTTCTTCTGTATGTGTTATGTACAATGCAAGACTATAATAAACGAACAAGAAAAGTGCTTTCATCAACATATCTGAATATCGTAAACAAATTCCAATTTTCTGGTTGGTTTTACATAAATAAAAACATCGCGTGGTCAAGGATATAAAATGGAGCAAGTAGAGAGCTTCCAGGCGTGAAAAACAATATGAAAATTATATTGATAATGACAATTGTTTTGTATGATGAGAGACATGTTTTTCCATTGTGTTGTTATCATCACCACGTCACGTTATTGCCATTGTTATGAATAGTATGGGTAGTAGTAGTAGTAGCTTTATGAAAACATAAAAAGAAAGTATAATAATGATGGTAACGATAATAGTAATAGTATCAATAATATCAATAATATCAATAATAGCGCAAAAGGATGATAATACTCAAAATGATGATAACCATAACGGTAATGATAACTATGATATTGATGATGATAATGATAACCGTAAAAAATAAAATGGTAATGTCATTTACTATGATAATGACTATAATGATGAAAACAATAATGATATGAATAATAATAACAACAATAAAAGTAACAATAATGATGATAATAATATTAGTAGCAATGGTAATAACAGTATCACTAGAAATAATAACAACAATAATAATTACAATAACATTAGTGATTAATGGTGATAACAATAGTAATATAATAACATTGCTCATAAAGATGATGATAATGATAATAATAATGATAATGAAATGAAAATGATGAAAATAATGATGATTATAATATGATAATAGTGATAATGATAACAACAAAACTAATAATGATGATAATAATAAAGATGATAATAATAATATAAATGATAATAATAACAATAATAATAATAGCAACAGCAAGAAAAAGGATAACAATAATAATAACAATGATGATAATGAAAATAACAATCGATTGAAAGAGAGAACGAGAGATGGATAGATAGATAGATAGATAGAGAGAGAGAGAAGAGAGAGAGAGAGAGAGAGAGAGAGGGAGGGAGGGAGAGAGCGAGAGAGAAGAGAGAAAGGGTGAAAAAAGAGAGAGAGAGAGAGAGAAAGAGATAAAGATAGAGAGAGAGAAAGAGAAAGATATATAGAGAGAGAGGTAAAGAAAGAGATAGAGCGAGAGAGAAAAGCACGTATATGCATACATAGCCAGTATCCATCCCGAACCGAGTCGAATGCCTTTAGTCAAGTGGACCACCGGAGCGACAAACAATTCAGGATTAAAAGCTCCAGCTCACAGACCGACAGCTTAATCACCTCTGGAGACCTCATGAATCTTAAATTCCTTGCGGGTTGGGAAGGAGGAGGAGGAGGAGGAGGTGGTGGTGGAGGTGGTGATGGTGATGGAGACGGAGGAGGGGAAGGAGGAGGAGGAGGAGAGGGGGGGGGCGACTACGAGGAGGAGGACGACGGCTACGAGGAAAAAAAGAAAGAGAGAAAAAAAAAAAAAAAGAAGTAAGCAGAGGTGAAAGAGAAGGAGATGAGCCCTTACGATATTTGAAGGAGGAGGAGGTGCAGCAGGATAAGGGAGAGGAGAGAAAGAAAAGAATATGAATAAAAATTAAAGAAGCAGAAGAAAAAGAAATCGACGAGGAGGAAGAGAAGAAGAGAGAGAGAGAGGAAAAAGAACACGAAGAAAGAAAAGGAAGATGACAGGAATCGAAAGATATTAAGAAGCGAAGAAAGATCCTCAGCTTGATGACCGTCCCTCCCCCTCCTCCTCCCCAACCCCACAAAAGAAAAAAAGAAAGAAAGAAAAAAAGAAAAGAACAGAAAACGAACAGCAAAGTCAACATCAGGTATAAGGACTAACTTTAGCAATTTGGCCGCTGTGCTTGATCACTGGATCGGCGACGAGGGAAGTTTAGGTCTCGTGAACGTCCTCGCAAGTTGAGAGGGAAGACTGGAGAGAGCTACTTGCCTCGTCTCGCCTGTTGCAACGTTGGCCTTTTGGCAGAAGAAGGAGTGGCAGGCTTGGTGGGGGGGGGGAGGTAGGGGGAAGGAGGTAGGGAGGTAGATAGAGGACTTTTTATTGAGGGGGAGGGGGAGGGAGAGAGGGAGAGGGAGGTGGGTGGGGGAGAGGGAGGTGGGTGGGGGTGAGGAGGGGGAATATATACAGGATTTTTGTTAGGCTTTGGGGAGAGGGGAGGGGGTGGGGCGAGGAAGGGATCAAATAAGGAACTTTTCATTGAGTTTTGAGGGGAGGGGGAAGGGGGAGTAGTTAGGGAACTTTTCATTAAGCATTTGTTTCTTTTCTTTTCTTTTT
>BOPN01008288.1:20000-22500 GCA_017312705.2 Penaeus japonicus | reverse complement strand
TGGGTTTCTGTATTTGTCTTGTATTACGAAAACTTATGCAGTAGTATCAAGGAATGATAGTCTCTCATTTCGTGTATGAATTTGATATTGGGATCTCGCCAACTCTCAAGTATGGGTGAAAGTGGTTAATGTGAGAGGGGTCATTAAGTGGGCAAAGTATCATCCATGCACGATATGTAATAGGTTTGAAATTCCTCAGGACAATTATTCAACCAAGTAAAGGAAAGTATAAATAAGTGGCGATCCTGTTTGCTGTTACCGTTTCCAGCCTGTGTGTAGAGGCTTGTATCATTGTGCAAACACTGAATTGTATAGCTATATCCACAAGCTTATAAGCTGCCCACGATTTGGGCGATGAGGTATTTTTTATGATATCAGTGGTTTCATTGAGTAGGAACATTTGTGTCAACGACTCTATACCGCTGGCCATTAGACAGTCGTAGTGGTTTTAAGGTCATTTATTTCTTTAAATGAAAAAGGATTATGGTATAGCTCATTTGTAGTTGCGCGACGATCTTAACTAGCAATTTTGCAACATTATAACTGAAGGCTCAAAGCAGAAATGATATGTATACACCGATTTTGCAGTGACTCCTTTTGGGGAATACATATAAGAAACCAGGTTTGGAACCACATGTATTAGGCTGTAAAGTGGTCGATAGATTTCTTTATCGAGCGCAAGAGTTCGTTTAGCTTGTCTCTCCAAAGTTCGCAGATATAGCAAAAGTAAACATACATATTGGTTTGAATTTTGGAAGTGTCATTAACTATATTTTAGCTTATTAAGGTATTCATCTTTGTTTAGATAATTACCCACGAGATTCTTGTCTGGTTTAGTGATGATGATAAATATCATCTTTTAAGACTTTTAAGGGTGCAAGGAAGGGGTGTGGATTACAATTGTTCTTGGCATGACATTTGAATTTCTTGTACGTATCATGTGCCACAGTAGAAATGCTGTTGGTGATATGTTTCCATCTTTCTTTGTAAATCTCACAGTTTTTGATGGTGTGACATAGTTTTTCAAAACAGAGAAAGAATTGGTTATGGGTAATGGTACTTGGTGGCATACAATAATCAAGACCTAAAGAAAGGGCTTCTGTTTGTTGTTCTGATAGTATCCTGTCAGAAAAGTTGAAAATAACCTTATTCTTGTCTACCCTCTTGTTTAGGTCAATTCCTAGTTTAGCTAGCTTCTTATTATGTCTGAAATCAACATTGCATAATTTCTTATCAATATTTCTGTCATTGATGGATAATAAGCTTTTGGAATCAAAGTAAGAAATAGAGGAAGAAAACAGAGTGATATCATCCTCCAGTTTCTTTTTGATGTTAGGAATCTTTTTCTTTTGTTTATTTATTTCCCAATCCAAAAGATCGAAGCACCATGAACGATATGTCCTGGTAGTTTGGAATGTGGGACAATACACTCTAAATTTAATAAAATCGGGCAATATTCCATAAGATTTACATGTCTCAAGGAATTTCAAGTCTTTTTCCACTTTCTTGATGCGGAAAGAATTCTTTTCGATCTTCCTGTAGAGGTCCAGGGTATTCTTGCCGTATTTCTTCAGTATGTACTGGGTTATATCACCAACAGCATCTCTACTGTGGCACATGATACGTACAAGAAATTCAAATGTCATGCCAAGAACAATTGTAATCCACACCCCTTCCTTGCACCCTTAAAAGTCTTAAAAGATGATAATAACATCGTCATCACTAAACCAGATAAGGGTCGTGGAGTTGTTATCCTAAACAAAGATGAATACCTTAATAAGCTTAAAACTATAGTTAATGACACTTCCAAATTCAAACCAATTATGTATGACACTGCTACTTATCTACTGAAACTGGAAGACAAACTAAACAGACTCTTGCGCTCGATAAGAACATCTATCGGCGAAACCACTTACAACCTCCTAACTACATGTGGTTCCAAACCTGGTTTCTTATATGGCCTTCCCAAAATTCATAAAATAGGTCAACCACTACGCCCCATCATTTCTGCTATTGGAACCTTCAATTATAATGTTGCAAAATTCTTAGTTAAGATCATCACCCCTTTAACTACAAATGAATATACCATAGAAAACTCCTTTTCATTTATTAAAGAAATAAGTGACCTTAAACCACTACGACCTGTCACAATGGCCAGCTTTGACATAGAGTCGTTATTTACAAATGTTCCTCTCAATGAAACCACTGATATAATCATAAACAAAACTACCTCATCACTCTTAAACTCGTATGGTCTAAACAAGACAACTTATAAGAAACTATTGGATATAGCTGCTCACAATTCAGTGTTTACTTTTAATGGCTCTATTCACATAGCCAGATAGACGGTGTAGCAATGGGATCGCCACTTGGCCCTTGTTATGCAAACACTTTCCTTTGCCATCATGAACAAGCTTGGTTGAATAATTGTCCTGAGAATTTCAAACCTATTTTATATCGTCGTTACATGGATGATACTCTCACATTAACCCTTTCCTTA
>BOPN01008288.1:10000-17500 GCA_017312705.2 Penaeus japonicus | reverse complement strand
ATCATAATGATAGTATAATAATTATTGATATTTCTATCAATCACAATGAAAACAATAATTGTAATAAACAAAAATAATAGTACTCCTGCTAATAATAGCAATCTTTATTACTATCATGAGTGTTATCATAATGATCATCATTATCATCAGCAGCAGCACCATTCAACATAAATGTTTCAATTGGTATCATTATATCAAAGGTTTCAATTATCTATAACACAATCATAATGATTTATATCATGATATGATTATCATTTATACATATACATACATCATAGTTTTGTTTCTTTGGTTCAGTCAATATACATATTTTTTCGTCATATGAAGATTCTAAAGAAATCTTATATTGCTTTAAATTTTCCAATACTCCAGTTTTAAAACGGAGAGTATGAGCTTATCAAGAGTTTATCAACCATGTTGATTTTCCCCAGTATAAACTTCCTCATTTTCTCCAGTAAAGTCATTAATCAGTCTTCTGTTGTTGCTGACAAGCTCATTACGTGGGTTTCTTCGATAATTTCCGTTTTTTTTTACAATATGTGTTTCTTTTTATTTCATTTTATTAATTATCAATGAAGTGCGATATAGTGACGCCCAACATTCTATTTATTTTATTGCCCGGCAGATTCGAATGCAACGTATACCCGGTCGTTCAGTTGCCATCTGAAACTCTGAATCCCACTCCCAGAAAGCAATAGAATAAAAATAAGATGTCCCACATACGAGCTACTTCTTACCGCTGCCTTACTACCCCAACAACTACAGGGGGGATGGTGGTAAAAGAATAAAGAATCACTCTGGGTTAGCTAGCCTAGGAAAGGTATCAACAAAAAGAGGACTCTACCAAGGGGAATCATTGTCACCTATGTAAGGTGCTTGATACCATTATGTGACATTTTAAGAGCATCTGACCCAACATATCACTTAGGTAAGAGCAGAGAAAGAATCAAATATGCACGATCTAAAGCTATACACCAATACCAAAGAAACTATCATTCGCTAGTACAATATGTAACGATTTTCAATTCAGATAAATGTGCAGTGATAGTTGTGAAAATAGTTTCAAGGACAGAAGACATTAAGTTGCGTGGTAAACAGATTATCAGATATTCAAAAGGTGATACTTAAATCTCCAGGTTTACTATTCCACAGGATGACCAAGTCAAATATTGTGAGATGTAGAATATAGTGAAGACCGTGTGTAAAAGAAAATAAGGATGATTTGGGAAACAATGCTATTTAGAAATGGCGTCACAAAAGGAATCAACACCTTGGCTATTGGACTGTTAAGATATTCGACACCTTTCCTTGATTAGACATGACTTGAAAAAGAGGAGCTCGACAAGGAAACCCGAAGGTTATAGATTATATACAAGGCATTGCATCCCAAGACTGATGAGATTGGTCTGTATTTACTCAGAAACAAGGGTGTAAGAGGACTACAGTGTACACAGGGTACGACTGAGTTAATCATTCTGGGGTATTAAAAACGTGTCAGAAATAATCGTGATAAAAGCCTCCAGGGAGGATGGTAATGAAGAACAACAAACAGAGAGTTCAAGCAATAAGAATATTGCGAAAGAAAGATGGCACGAGAAAGTAATGAATGGTGAGTACCCAAGACATACGAATAATGTAGTTGGAAAGAATCGTGGAAATGGTTGAAAATATAACATTTAAGGATAAACTGAATTAAATATAAAGAAAGATAGAAGGCAAATCAGACAATCAACTATTCAACTGGGTAATGTTAGAAATAAACGTTGCAGAAAGACTGCAAAAGATTCACCAGGAGATCTGCAGAAACTTGAAAACGGAAGCATCAAAGAAATTATACCAACATGAGCCACAAACAGTAGCTGAAAACGGAAAAGGGAAGGTCCTGTGGGATATGAATATGCAAGGCAGACCGTGTCAATGAGACACGCCGACCATACATGGAAGCTCCAGACAAAGAGAAGAGACTGCTAAATAATGAAGTGCACCACGACATCAGAGTGGAGCAAGAACAATAGAATAAGACGCTGCAAGAGAACTGAAAAAGATTTGGCATATAAAAGTGAAAGTAAGACCAGTTATCGTAGATGCATTAGGAGCAACAGCCAAGAAGTTATCGAAAAGAGTATATTATCTAAAAGTTAAGATTAAGATTGTCGGACTGAGAAGTGCAGAAATATGCACTGCTCGTATCCTCAGAAAAGATCATTAAGTTTGAGGGTTGCCATAGTAGTAATAATGATGATGATAATAGTTATGATAGTGGCAACACCAATGTTTCTACTATCACTACTACTTTAATAATACAACTACTACTACATCAACCACTAATAATAATGATAATAAAATTATCAATGATAACTGACATAGATGTCAACAACAACAATGATACAATGACATTAATACAAATAATTATATAATTATAATGATGCCGATAATAATTATAACAATGAAATTATTAAAAAAATAATAATTATCAATTATCAATATGAGGATGATGATGATGATAATATTGATGATGACAAAGATAATGACGATGATGACACCTATAATAACTGCAATGAAAATAACAATAATCATAAAAATGAAAGCAGTGATGAAAAAGCTTACAGTAGAAAGCAATCACAATATCAACCCATTTATCTGACACTGAGGCATCACCAAGCGGAAGCATAAACTCGCTATGAGGGACTGGCTCTTTCTTGTGACCTCCCTCAAGGCCTGCCAACTTCTGCCGGCTGCCGAAGACTGCAACACATTAGCATATAGATTGCACCATGTGGAAGGTAAATTTCCCGGTCTTTAAAGTTCGGCGAACTTCAAATACTATATCTATGTACGTATATGTTTCATTATTGTTTTTTTCTTCATCTATCTCGTATTGTTTCACTCAGGATATTAAAATCGGGTCTTTGGTGAACAGCATCTTCTCAAGCATATTTACTTGTGATAATAGGTTTTGGAGTAAATTACTTGATGTGTATTTCCCTAAAGGTTCTTGGGTCTTGCGTCAGGAATATTCATCGGCATTATACTGTATGATGAAGACCGAAAGCAATACACAGAGGTATCAAGTCATGCTTGCTCTTAAAGTGTTGATGAAAAAAAAAAAAAAAAATCATAGAAAACTGTGGGGTCATATTCGTATTATAATGATTAGCAATTTAGGTGATATCTTAAGACATTCAAAATGTTTTGTGTTTTATTCTTTTATGACCATATTTACACAAAGACAGACATGCAGAAATGTATCATGCTGTGCGTATATTACACATAAATGATAAATATCATTATCTCTCTCTTTCTTGCTCTTCCGTCATCTTTATTTATAACTTGGGCGGCGTCAAGAGGTCCGTAAAGTTCGTTAAATACCAGGTGTGGGAAAGGCTAACACTTTCCTATTATTGCAGTAAACTTCCTTAAGAACCAATGGTATATAAGGTGGATGTTGATTATTTTGGATTTTGAACGTTGACTATAAACTAGGAAAATATAAAGCCATTTATGAAGGTACCCCTGGTCGCCATTTCTCGCTTCTGCACATGCTAGTACGAGAAGTGTGACGTTATCTGACGTCATGAACGCGTGTCGTGACGCGCTGGTGAACTCTGGACCTGTCTCCCTCACTCACTTAGAAGCTAATCTAGCAACGAGTGAAGAAGAATTTATGACGCTCCAGGAAGAATAGCCCTCTTTATCGCATCAGGAACAAGAGGAATTGGTGGTTGCTTCTGTTCACGAGACCCATCAATCTGTCAATCTCTCTAAAGATCACAATTCAGACACCAACATTGAGCCCTCATCGCCATGTACAAAAACAGCTAGGCGACAGGAACTTTATGCAGATAGCAAGATTCATGATTTAAATTCCAACATTATTCATATCTCTGGATTTAACAGTCCCTCACCAAATACATCCTTTCCTGCACAGCCATCTCCCTCTTTTGCTCTGCAAGTTGATTATATCAAGCACCTCTTCAAAGATAATCCAACCGTCGATATTAAACTTCGACGGTTTAACCGAGTTTTTCCTCTTGATCGGAATCTGAGGTCAAGAAGTCTGCCATTACATCCCGCTTTGTTTACATATCCAAACGATGCAAGGATGTTAAAGATAGTGTGACAAAATGAGTTTATGTTATTGTTCCTTGATATTCAAGACTCACCCGAGAGGCGTTGCAAGTTTTCCACTTATCTCCTTACCTGCTATCCTGTCTGCATGGATCCCTCTTCAGCTAAAGAATTTTCTGGCATCTACTCTGCTCGATGCTTTCACCAGAATGTGAAACCTATCAATCGCTTAGTAATTCATGGCTAAGAGCTGCTTCCTCTACCACCTCAACTACTCCTGATTCCCAAATGCAAAAACGTACTATTTTATAGTCAAATGCAGCTACATGTCTTCCCTTAGAATGCTTGTGGAGCAAAACGTGCTGCTCTTAAAGGTTTTGTTCACTGCGGCTATGTTTCATAAGTACACTTAGTCAGAAAAGGGCTTATTGATTCCATACACTTATCTCTCCAGCATCAACTGCTCCACTCTTCTGTTAATGATAATACCACTCATCAACTGATCGAAGTTACCACAGGAACAGGCATAATTCGCCTATGTAACATCCTGCTGCTGGTAGGATGAATATTACCTTACTTCCTCCACCCACAATTCGTGATATATACATGGGAGACTTAATGCCAGACAGCCTGCTCTAGGTGACCTGTCAAATACTGTAAATCGAAACGGAACCCGACTTTTGGATTCCATTCGCCACAATCAACTCACTCACTTGGATGTAGGTGGAGCTACACATTCTCAGAGAGGTACTCTAGACCATATCATTACATCCAGACTTATTGCATCCCAGGTCAAGTGTTCTGTACTTGACCTCTTCTCAGATCACTTTGACCTTAGTTTACATTATTCAGTCCTGGATGCACCTTCCCCTGTTTATAATCATGCCCACATCAATTCCTCCTAAGTACTGCCTAACATGTCAACCCTTCCCACATTTCATTTTAAGTGTAATGAAAAATTGTATGCCTCATTTGTCAGATCTACACACAACTTTTTACACCCAGTATATCAAGAGCCATTTAAAAGCTTACAATTGGATACTTGATAGCCGCATCATTCAAATGGAAAGAAAGCCAGTGGAGGATGGTCTCACTTATCAGAAAAAACAAACCAACTCATGATAATGTACACCAATACCAAATGTCAAAGGATGCTTTGGTTGCTTTTCAACAACGTGCTCTCACCAAAACCTGGCAAAAGTTAAAAAATAACATCATTCATTAAACGAGTGTAGGGTCAATGTGTAAACAAGGCAATAATAAAGAAGGCCCTAGTGCCCTTCACCATAGTCCAGCTCAGTATGCTTACTGATGCCTGGTCTAAACAACCTAGAGTCTGCAGCTTCCCTGTCAATGTGCAAGAGGCAAAAATGTCATTGTGCACTTCGTCTGAGTGCAGCATTAATGAAGACAAATGAGTAGGATATATCCCCATAACCAAGGACAAATTGTGCTGTGCTCTTACCAATGGTAAAGAAACAGCTCCAGGTAAAAAGGGCATCATATACTCAGTCATGCACCATCTTGTGGAAGTACCTGGTAATCCCCTTTGGATCTTTAATCTTTGCTTTCGACAAGGATACATTCCACAAAGCTAGACCTCCTAAACCTGGCACTGAAAATTTTAGACTTATTCCCCTCACATCTTGCTTCAGCAAAGTGAGAAAATGTATCTTACTCTCTCGCCTATTATTACGGTTTAAAGACAAGGTTTCACATTCTTATGCACTACCGTCTTACTTTACTTCCTGACATCCGCGAAAATACAATTACCTGCTACGTTAACATCTACATTCACTCAAACTCTTCAAAAAGTCTTTAACACTTCCTTTATTTTGTGCATCATCTTCCTTCTGTGGCCTTATAATTTCCCCAGAAGAGAGCAAGATCCTTTCCTCCTAATCCTATACATATCAACCCACCACTCTAGTGCAACAGCGAGTACATCCCATAATTCGAGATCAACTGAACCGACTGCTGCGCTGCCTGAATCCTCTCAAGTTGCTCACCAACAGCGCCATTTTGGTTTCCATTCATGTGGCCAGAAGTATTTACAAAGTTTTTACCAGATTAGTTATTGATTACCTCACTTTAAATTTTAGCCAACTACATGAGACAGCTATAAAACCTTAAAAAAAGAGAAAAAATTAAATAAAGCAATGCAACTTGTCCAGGGCTGCCCAATCTCCACCAGAGTTGTTAACATTCTTCCTGAACTCAACCCTCCTCTTCTAGTAAAGAGAATTTGTGCAAATGTAATACTTTTTACTGTTGACTGTGTCCTCACATCTCCCCTCACTACTGCAATATCATTAGACTTTCACTCAAACAGAATGCACCTAGGCCTTGGCTTCGGTCTGCTGGCTGCAACCTTATCAAAATTATTTACACAAACCTTCGGAGGTTAAACGCCAATGTTCCCATGGAGGAATTCGACCATGACCCACCCCCATGGCGGATTCATCTCCTAGCAATGACATACACTCTAGCCTTTAAGGCAGACCTGTCCATCCTACAGAAATAACTAGCCCTGGAAACCATTGCAAGAATGACTCTACTTGCTTCCTATCAACTCTACACTGACAGTTCCCTGCAGACAGATAGCAGTGAGGCCTGTGCTGTTTTCTCTCACACTCTGGAACCATCACTACGACCTGTGAACTACATGGACTCTTGGATACTGTTACTTTTCTATTACAAACAAGAAATAATGGTCTAATTATCAGTGACTCACAGTCTACCCTGCGTGCCCTATCCTCTCCCAGGCTTAAATCCCAAAGTTTAGTCAATCAGATACTATGTTGGGTAGCCTTCGCTCTCGGAAATTTATTTGTCGTGTATTTCTTATGGATCCCATCTCATGTGGGCATATCAGCAGACCACCCCGGAAGGACTGCCTGTGGACTGGCTTCTGCAGTTGATGTAACATCTGGGTCTCTTTCCCAGTACAAAGAGAAAATACATACTACTGCGTGCTCTCCTATTCTCCATCACAGGAATGCTGAACAGGCACAGAGTGTCACTACAAACCAGTATGACAACTTCAGTTCTCGTCCACACACATACCGACGATGCGGCCTGATGGTTCGTATACATAACGCGGTGTGTGCCCATCTCAGGCTAGGATACAGGCACTGTGGCAGGTATCTGCAGCAAGGGATGTCTCAATACTCCTCTGCAAATTGTGCAACACACCCAATACCAACAATCTTCAACATTATTCCCTTGAATGCCCTGATGTTACAGCCCTGTTACCATAATAGACTTGTGTAAATCCTGATCAGGGACACTTTGATTTAATTCTCATGAGACATCTCCCACTTTGGTGGGTGTTAAGTATACAGCGTGCATTATACACATACGTGTCCGGAGAGTCACGAGTCACTTGTATGAATTAGATTACTTTTCATATATAAGGTCTGCCACACCCTG
>BOPN01008287.1:32500-40000 GCA_017312705.2 Penaeus japonicus | reverse complement strand
TTTATGCATTTATATGAGTCGTTCTAAGTTTTAATGAAAATGCTCCATCTTTTTCGCAACACCACATTCTCGAAAGTAAAAATTACGAAAGGAATAGATAATATTTGTGACATGATATCAAGACTCGGAATGATATCATTTTAGACAGAAGTGACTATGATAAAATCTTTTCATTGCAAAAAATGACACTTGTTTTACACTGCATCTTATTTTTCTATTATTTTTTTTTTTATCTCTGTCTCTCTCTCTCCCGAAAAAGGAAAGACTTGTGACCACGCTATTTAGATGAAAATTCATAATTACACAACACACCCGGCAGGAAGTGAAATGCCGAGTTGCATTTGCACTCGTGATTGCAAGCAAGATAAAAGTATTGGCATTTTCTTGCTCGTTTTCATAAGGCTTCGCGTCTTTGTGATTGTTTTCGTTTCCTTTATTTCTACATGCTTTCATTATCTGTAAAACTAAAGAAATAGAAGAAAATACAATTGATTAGAGCATATGATGGAGTAGAATATAAGGATATCGTAAGGTGAGATTATGGGAAAATGATCAAATCAGAATAGACTAGAATAACATATAAGGATAACCTAAAAAAAAATATGACGTTGGAATCAGAATAGATTTCTTGGGAAATAAGGAAAGAATGTTCACCATTAAAAATACTTGATGATATAAATAAACTATAAATAAAAAGATAATAACAACATTGTTGCACATACAGGCATTTGCACATATAGACACTTAATATATATGTGATTTACGGACCCGATTTTGCAAGTGGACACAGAATATTATCGGCACACCATTTCCCAATCCTGAATAAGTTATGTACTATAATAACATTTATATTCTGGAAGGATGAAATTTAGGCCAATCGTAGAAGAAAACCGTTTTCGTAAAATGAAATAATGAAGATTTACCTTAGCCTCAGGAAATCTGACTTTAGTAATGATATACTTAAGAAATGTGCCAAGGGAGAATGTGAGGTTTAGATATTTTACTTGGCCAATTATTATTGTCCCTGTGTGCGTGTGTGTGTGTTTGTCAGTGTGTGTACGCATGGATATGTGTGTGTTGAGTACGTTTTCCGTCGGACATTCGTGTGTGTGTGTGTGTGTGTGTGTGTGTGTGTGTGTGTGTATGTGTGTGTGAATGTGTGTGTATGTGTGTGTGTGTGTGTGTGTGAGTGTGTGTGTGATTGTGTGTGTGTGTGTGTGTGTGTGTGTGTGTGTGTGTGTAAATGATTTTGAAAGTTTCCTACATATATATATATATATATATATATATATATATATATATATACATATATATATATATATAGAGAGAGAGAGAGAGAGAGAGAGAGAGAGAGAGAGAGAGAGAGAAAAGAGAGAGAGAGAGATAAAGAGAGTGAATGACAGAGAGAGAAAGAAAGAGAGAGAGAGATAGAGAGAGAGAGAATGGGTGAGAGATAGTGAGGGAGAGAGAAAGTGAGTGAATAAGAGAGATATAGAGTGTGTGAGAACGAAAGAGAGAGAGAAAGATATTGAGTCAGTGAGTTAGTGAGAGAGAAAGATAGAGAGAAATATATATAGAGAGATTGAGTAAATGAGAGAGAGAGAGAGAGAGAGAGAGCAAAACGAAGCTTTTAAAGAAATGACCATTAACAAAAAGAAAATAAATTGTTAAGGATATTCCTTACTAAGATTAAATCTCCATTAGAGTCAAGATGGGTATCTGTACATTTTTTTTTTTTTTTTACTATTGTCTCAATTATCTTAAGTACTGATAATCACCAATGAGAAAATTAAAAACTCAAATTAATTGTCAACGTGTACGAACTGATCTTGAAATTATTAGCGAGAGAGGGAGAGAAAGAGAGAGTGGGAGATAATGTGTGTGTGTGTGTTTCGTGCACTCAACGCTCCCTTCGTTCCTCTTCTTCCTCCACCTTTTATACCTTGTTGATGGCTAAGCTCCTCCCCCGCGACGTTTAGTGTTATTGGCCATTCCGACCAATAATGCAAAGAATTCGTTCCCGCTAATCTAATTTGGGTTCAAAGTTTCGCCAATAGCTCTGTTATCATGAATTCATTCCTCCTGAAGAACGGAGTATGAAAGGAAGCCTCTATTGGAACCCTCCCCCCCTCTCCCCCCCCTCCTACCCCCTGAAAAAAAAAGTTCTTGAGGCTTTTACTTTCGTTTCGAAATTGAAAGTTGTTGTTGCGACATTTGGAAGTTTAAGGCTTAATGGAAAAGAGAAATAGAGGGAGAATAAGGCGAGATCGGGGGTGGGGGGGGGGAGTGGGGGGGCAGTTATCGTCTGGTAAAAATTTACCACTTCTTCTCCTTCGTCATTTTTTCTCATTCTCTTTTTCTTCGTCTTTTGCTCCTTCATCATTTCCCTCTTCTTCTTCTTCTTCTTCGCCTTTCTCCCTAATCTTCATCTTCTTTCCTCCTTCTATTCTTCTTCTTTCCTCCTTATCTCCTTCTTTTCTCCTCCTCCTCCTCTCCCCGTTTTCCTCATTTCCTCCTTCTCCTCCTCTTCCTCCCCGTCTCTTTCTTCGTCTCCTTAATCAAGTATGACTTTGATCAACATAAACTTTAGTGTTAGCGTCATTATCTTTCTCGTTAATACATTTCATATTATCATTGCTATCCTCTTTATCATAGGTTTTGTTGCTCAAGCTTATCATCCTTTATGATAGCCTTGTCCTTATTTTTCTTTTCATCATAATCGTTATTCTTATCATCAATATTATCATTATAATTATTATCATTATATTGATGATAATAATAGTAATGATGATAATAATAATTATCATCCTAATTAACATTATCATTATTATCATCGTTATCACCAATATTATCTCTATTGTTATTATTATTACTATTATCATCATTATTATTATTTTATTGTTATTATCTTATTATTATAACATCATTATTATCATAATCATTAATATCATCATTATCATTATCATTATTATCATCAGTATCATTGTTATAATTTTTATCATTATTATTATAATCATCATCATTATTACTACTTTCATTACTATCATTATTAACATCAACATTATCACTGCAATTATTTTCATGTTATTATTTTGATTATTTCATTGTTATGGTTATTATCATTATCATTATTTTAATCATTACATTCCATCATCATTACTACCACCATCATTATATTTTTTATCATAATCATTATTGTAATCAAAATTGATATTATTACTATTTTCAAAATTAGCCTCATTACCATTACAATCAACATCCTCTTCATTCATTATCATTATTTTTCTAATTGGAAATTTCCTCCATAATGCGAAAAAATCATAAAACTAACTACGCTAGTCACAGACCAGTGCAATTGCCGTGTATTGCATTCATTGTCTCTTTCAGTTCTCATAAATTCTCGAGAATATGAGCTATCTTCTTTAAGTTTTATTCCACTTGTTTTCATTATTATTATTATTCTCATTGTTATTATTATTATTCTCATTATTATTATTATCATTACTATTTACCTCATAAACAATCATTTCGATTTTTTTCGAAAGAAATGTTCAATAGATGAATGAATTTGTAAATAGATGTGTAAGAATAAAAAAAAAAAGCATAGCATTTGTAATTTTAGATCAGCTAACATCTGATTGACCTTATTCATTTATTCTTTGATCTCATTCATTTAATCTGTTTTATTCTATTCATTTTTTTTTCTTTTTTTCCTTGTCTGTTTCATTACAACCAGAGGGATTATGGATATTTTGCATCAACTGTTTGAGACAGAATATCATTTCTTTTAACGTTATCTTAGCAATCTTTTAATTAACCAGTTTGATCTTCTAAGCATATAGCAATACCTCCTGAATATATATCCCATTCACTATCACCTAGTGTTCTGTTCAAGCTCGAGAGAAACAACAAACAGTGTCCAAACAGCCACGGCTACTGATTGTCTCAGCTAGTACCACATTGAAGCTAGTGGCTTGAGGACGCCTTGGGATGTAAACTAGGCTTTAGTGGAGAGCTAGAGAGATGATAGTGGCGGATGCTGGATCTGTGGATGTCGGATCTCTGGATCTGCTCCCGAAATCCAAGACTTGTTGTCAGCGTGTTGTCTAGAAAGTAGTTTGCCATAACAAGTTGTACGTAATAACAAGTCGTGGGAGGAAACAAGTTGTAGCAATGGCGGTTATTCTGTATATGAACAGTTGCTGTGCATATCCATATATATAGTAAAACGCTGCATGTAAATCCTGTGTTATGATATGCCACCAAGCGATCCACCATGATAATCTTACATATCTCGAGAAGAAGAAAGCCATACAGTGTCTGTAATTCAATATCTCTATTTCGGAGAGATTCAATATTTGTATTTCTGCCTCGATGCATTAACAGTGACTGAAAGTTATGAGCTGGGTGGATGCCAGCCTTGAATTTGCATTTTAAGTCGGCTTCCGCAAAGAGGAGTGGGACAGCGAAAACCTTTTCCTTTTTTATTATATTTGAATCTAAGGTTTAGGGTAGTGACAATAGCACAGCGGTCTTCTTCTCCATTTCTCTTTATCGTTATTGCTTTTTCGATATATATAGTTTGGAAAAACAGAAGCAGCTATTTTTAGAGTACAAGGTAATACATTTAATGGCGTCAAGACACGTGATGCGTGAGTTCTGTTGTTAGACAAACTTAGAATTTCTACTTATAAACACAAATCCAACAAACACATAAACGCACGTACACGCACGTTCACATAGACACACACACACACAGCCAAACACACACACACATATCTATGTAGAAATAAATATAATTCCACCAACGTTTAATTTCCATATCTTACTATGTACTCTATTTATATATATATATATATATATATATATATATATATATATATATATATATATATATATATATATATATATATATATGCAAACTATTCTAATATTCATGAAATAAATAGGAATAAGAAAACAATCAAAGAATAATAAAACAAAGAAAAGAGCAAACATTACGATCCTAGTAGGTATCTTTGCTAAAACTAGTAACTCTTTTAAAGACACACTCACACACACACATATAAACACGCTCAAGTGTGTGGGCTTGCGCGTGTGCGCACAGACACACACTCGTACAAGTATAAATAAATAAATATATACATATATATATACATACATACATATATATATATATACATATATATATATATATATATATATATATATATATATAAATATATATATATATATATAAATATATATATATATACATATATATACATATATATATATATATATATATATATATATATATATATATATATATATATATATGAATATATGTTTATATATGAAATATATTTATATATACAAATACATACATACATATATATATATTCTAACGGTGTAAATGAACAAAGTGTACAGATTAAAACAATAAAGAGCGTCTAATTATATATATTCTTTTATCTATCAATCGTATGGAATACATTTTTTTCTGCGTTCCGGAAAAAAATCATCATTATATACCCTCCGGTCTTCAGTTAACCTTCTTACTTTCATAGAACTTTAAGAGCTAGGAAATTTTCTGTTGTCAATATCTTTTACCTTGATTACTAATGTTTATTAAAAACTAAATAATGACCTACTTATGAGATAAGGGATATATAATCATTATGATGGTACTAACAATGATAGGAATAATAATATAACCAATAATAATTATGATAATAACAAAGAGGATATCAATATCATTAATGAAAGTAAGATAATCTCTATTATCAGTATTAGTAGTAATAACGAAGAGTAATAAAGATGTGGATGGTATCTGAAAATACCTCACAGAGTATCGCAGAGAAGAAAACAATGAATAAACTCATGCCAAACAGGAGCAACAGAAGTAGGTTGCCCTCTGAGAACCTCCACCAGCTGTAGTACTGCCAAATAACCCGTTTACCCAATTAATTGACTTTTCTGAACGTTCTGACTCCTTCGCTTTAAAGAGCTCTCCTTTTTAGATGTCTCTCACTTCAGGTACGACACAAACTAAAGTATATATATTTGTACCTCTAAAATATCTCATGAATATGTTAAAGTAGGGAAGATCTTGCCCTTGGTTCACGTCTTCAGTGGTTGGTGGTTATCGAGAAACACGAAGAAATTTCTTAGACAGGGTTCCTCCAAGTAGAGGTCGTGAGATAGTGGTGAGTGAGTCATTGTATCTCATCATAATAGATGGTAATAAAGCCTAAATAAAGACAAACGTAAATATAGGACGAAAAAAGTGTTCGTTAGAATAATCACAGCTAGAAGCTACCCTAGCAGCATTAGTAAAGATATTGGTTCTACTTAAGAAACTAACCTCTACAAATAGAGTTCCTTCTTACTTTGTAGATTTCTATTTTTCCAATGCATCTAGAGATCTATAACGACTATGATAGAAAGACTATGGTGTATATTTTGGCCCATATCTATAGTATTATCTACAATTATAGTACTAATAACGATAAAATGATAATGATAATCCTCAATATAATTTGCATAATGTGCATGGTATAATTGAACAGATATAAATCTACCAAGTAAATTACACGTAAAATAAATATTTGGCTATGAACCCGCTCTGCACACGCTTTCCTCGTTCCCTGGCCTAAAAGTATGATTAGTACATTTCTCTACCTAACCACGTTCCCTAGACTTCCTGTACTTCCTGTTTCCGGCTAACCATTTTGATATATTGCCAAAATGAGCCCCTGTCTTCATAATATGAACTGACCCATAGTCATTAGCAGTGCTCTTCAGGAAATCGTTCAAAAGCAATATGGGGAGAGGTAAGGATTTGAGTTTTATCTACTAGAAACCTTTAGGTTTATCAAGAGACAGCGTTCACAAAGTGGAAAATCAACAGGACAATCTTAAAAACTATGAGCCAAAAGCATTGGAGGCTGTGGAAGAAAGTCCTGCTCCACCCAAAGAGAAGAGAGAATTCTTGTGGATACGGAAAGAAAGACAGAAGAGAGAAAATAACTGGTTGACTATCGTGCCTGTAGGCTAACTAAAGTGTCCAGACTAACCGAGGCAAAGATGAAGAAGAAAAGACTAGCCTGAACCAGGCACTGGGCATCAGAGGACTGGGAAAATCTAAATATGCTGGAAATGCTATTAAATCTAAATTAAGTATTAAACTTATACTCAAATAGTGAAGTAATTCTAGTTAGTTTCGAAATATGGTTCACTCAAGTAAAAGAAAAAGAAAAAAGTGTCCTTGTATCAAGTAAAAAAAGAAAGAAAAAACAAAAACTTGAGTAATAGACGAAAATTCGTGAGATAGATACTTAAAGATAATCAAAGGACGCCTGGTAACCAAATTCGTAATTGGTCACCTCATACTGACTGCGTACCCATGCAAAGTAAAGATCCGTGACACAAATTCCAAAGAGCTACTAGTCATCTTGATGTTTGAACATTAAGGTAATCAATGGGACGGGAAATATCTCAGATATAAATCAATTGAAG
>BOPN01008287.1:27500-30000 GCA_017312705.2 Penaeus japonicus | reverse complement strand
TTCAGTAATCTATAAACTGCTCACAAAAATCATCACAGCCCGTATCACCAATACATTAGATTCAAAACAACCCAGGGAACAGGCAGGGTTCTGCAGCGGATTCTCAACTACAGACCATATCCACACACTACCCCAAATAAAAGAGAAAACAAACGAATATAGGAAGCTCCTGTGTATGGCATTCATAGATTATGAAAAGGCATTCGATTCGGTACAGATATCTGCAGTAGTAGATACAATTCGTAAACAAGGAGTAGAGGAAATATATTGCAGATTATTAGAGGATATACCTATAGAGATGGTACACCATCAAAATCCACGCAGAAACCAATAAAATAACAATAAAAAAGGGTGTTAGGCAGGGCGACACCATCTCACCGAAGTTGTTTACAGCATGCTAGGAGGAAGCATTCAAGAAGTTAGATTGGAAGGAGAAAGGGATTAAAATAGGGAATGAGCACTTAAGCAATCTATGATTTGCAGATGACATTGTTCTTTTCGGCGAGTCAGCAGATGAATTACAACAATTGCTAAGTGATTTGAATAGGGAAAGTCTGAAAATTGGCCTTAAAATGAACATGAAAAAGACTAAAGTCATGTTCAACAGTTGAACCCCAGTTAGGCAAATACAAATACAGGGCGAGGTACTAGAAGCAGTGAACGAGTATGTATACCTAGGGCAACTCATCAAGACGAGTAAATCCTGGGAAGCCGAGATAAAACGGCGAATCAGGCTAGGTTGGAGTGCCTTCGGTACACATAGTAATCAAAGACTATTAAATAAGACGGGTAGGTCCAAGAAAAAAACTGTAGTAATACTAACTGGGACCTCTAAGTAGTCCATGACGTCATAACGTAGTCCGACTAAGAGATGTCGCTACAATCAACCGTCGATGACGTCATATGTTTATATTCTCACAAAAAAACAACAACGTGACAGCACAGCAGACAAACTTCAGAGCGCGCATTTCATAATTGTTGGAAATTCACATCCATGTATTGTATGCAAAAGGCGAAAAGATACACATACTTCACATCATTTTCGTAGATTTCCAAAAGACAAAGAAAGGTATTTTACTTAATCATCATGTTGTAAAGTATGGACAAGTGAGATATTGTATTAAATTAACTTGACGAAATTCTAACCGCTGAAGCTACAGTTCCCGTGTGGCACATTTCAGGTGTCTGTTATGGGTAAATGTATTGCATATCCCAAGCCTCCACGAAAAAAGCCACATTCAGCTGAATAGAAGCTTCCGCGTGTGCAGTCACCATTTCTCTGCCTCTCAATATTGCAACACCTCATCAGCTAAACTATTAAGCACTGCTTGCCCTGACCAAAATTTAGAAGGTAAGACAAACAAAACAAAATATATATTTATTTTAATGTATCGGTAGGATTAACTTGTGAATTATATTTTAATGCATCTTTATATATGAGAATTGTTGTTTATGTGATTTTAAGTACAATGTTATAAACATAAAGAGTTGCAATTTTATATTGTATTTGGCCTCAGGAATTGGTTCATTGGGAGAGGCTGGCCAGTCTGCAATTTCTGATGAGGACAAATTAGATGGTATAGTAATTTTATTGCTTTTATGTGACATTATAAATAAAATGATATAATTTGCACTATATTAGTAACTGATAAATGTTATTGATTTTGCATAATACATTCACCGGTGTTTAATATTAATTAGTGAGTCTCAAGTATTTGTATCTGTTCATTTGCTATCAAATCCCCAAGATCTGGTTAAAATTTAGAAGAGGGATGTTTCTAGTCCTTAACACACATATTGGTGCCAAATACTAATAACATTTATTTCATTCATGTCTGCATAATATGATGCATACAATTGTGTGCAATTTTTACTTTTGATCATGATACAAAACTGTCCATGTCTTTTTTCAGAATAAATATTGGCACAGAACAGGATTAAAAGTAAAATATTAGATAAAAATATAAACTTTAAGTTCAGTCATATAGTATATGTTGTTGGAGTACAAGTTTGTTGGTGGTAGGTTTATTGGTTTCAACCTGAATCTCTGAAAAAAAGTAAATTGAGTAAATAGCTCTGTTTCTACTCATCTTTTTTATTAGTAGCTGAATTTCGGGAATTTGAGTTACTCTTAAGAATTACTGTAGATTATACTATGCCAAAAAGCTTCAGAACTTTAGTAATTATTATTTTGCTAATAGTATTGATTATATATGATCTGAATAATAAGTAACTACAAAACTTTTCAGTTTCTGTTATTGTGTGAGCTAGGTTTTTCTTTGTGTGTTTGTGCTTGCTATTAACAAAATTAGCATGTCATTTTATGCTTTCTGATTGCAGTTTCAGCAATTGGGGAAATAGATGTTGTGGTAGCTGACCTGGGGAGGCAGTTGAAGAGGTTGGAAAAGATATTTTTGTGTAGTTCTGTCTTGGAGAACTACCGAGCTATTCTCCGAGGAGTAGAATAGAGTCAAAATTTAATTTTGGGGGGTTAAGGGAT
>BOPN01008287.1:10000-15000 GCA_017312705.2 Penaeus japonicus | reverse complement strand
AACAATAAGCATTAACGAAATTGTCAGAATGTATAGGGTTTCGCCGTAGGAGCTGATATACATTTTATAACCTCATTTTACTTAATCCACCCCCCCCCCCTTTCTCTCTCTTTCCCCTTCTCTTTCTATCTACCACTCTATCACCATCTACCTCTAGCTCTATTTCTTAAGAATAGCCATTGTAATTTATGGAATACAGTTTTTGAATTTGAATTTGAATTTGAATTCTCTCTCTCTCTCTCTCTCTCTAACTCTCTCTCTCTTTCTCTCTCTCCAGAGACTGCTTCCGATACAGCAAATCATAAACACTCATGGCTTAAACTGTTATACGATTCCACTATATTCACTCAAAAGGCTTGGTCATTCCAAAGATTTATGGAAGACCACATATCTGACATCTTTTCCCCCCGGTTCTTATGAATCCTGATTATCGTATTGGCAGTATCTAGAAGAGATTTATGAATTAAGAAAAAAAAGAAAAGAAATGTATATCCGTATATAGGTATATATCTATCTGGCTATAGATTTTTATCTACCCCTATTTATATGTGTATGTATATAAATGTGTATATTTATCTATCTATCAATATATATATATATATATATATGTATCCATCTATCTATCTATCTATCTATCTCTATCTATCTATCTATCTATCTATCTATCTATCTATCTATCTATCTATCTATATATATATATATATATATATATATATATATATATATATATATATATTATATATATATATATATATATATATATATATATATATATATATATATATATATATACATATATATATATATATATATATATATATATATATATATATATATATATATACATACATATATATATATATATATATATATATATATATATATATATATATATATATTATATATATATATATATATATATTATATATATATATATATATATATATATATATATATGTATAATTTTATATATATCTTATATATATATATATATATATATATATATATATATATATATATATATATATATATAAATTTACATATCAAATAAAGGTATAGGAATAGTAGAATAGATTCATAAAGGAAGAAGAAGATGAATCTACATGTGACGGTGAGTATATAAAAGAGAAGCAAAGATACTTCCATGAAAACGAGGTCAGGTTTTGATGAATTTAGAGAATCATATTCAGAAAAGGTCAAAAGAGGTATAGTATTCTGCAATTGGTGGATCAAAGAGGTCCATCACAGGATTACTAATTGGATCGCCAGGAGCAGAACTTGGATAGGTTTATACAAGCTCGAAGTGTCGATACGAGATACAAGCTAGAGTTCTGAGAGCTGTGTGCTATAGAACATATTTCCTAAAAGAGGAAGGGCTGTGTGTGAATTAGAATGCATTTTTATTCTACAGGTATATTTCTTTCAACCAAGCCAAGGTCGTTTCAGCCTCACCTTATTATTGTTCTTACATGGCACGAGTATAGAAAAATGAATTACGTAACATAAAGGAGAGGATTGTGGTGGTTGTTGTATATTGATTGTGCAGGGATTGTATATACGTGTTTGAAAAATAACACACTCGTCTAGACACGTGGTTCTCTGGCGTTTTTCTCTCTAGACTCAACCTTTATCCTTTTGTATTGTTTTCGTCGAAGCGTAATAAGAATTCCATGACTTATATATATTCGTGAGTGACGTCGTTTGATTTTATTTTGTTATGTTTCCATAAAGTGGATATTATGTTTTCAACTTTGGGTGTTTAATAAAGATGTACACTGATACATAATATGATATTCGTTTAAAATATATATTGCGTTGAACATCTGCATGTGTAAGGAAATCAGTAATCCATAGTTTTAGAAACTATTAAGACAAAATACTTTTTTGATACCAGGAAAACAATACGTTTATTCATGTATGAAATACCAGAACAGTGCTTGATCAGTGAGTCTAATCAGGATGACTGTTGCTGTACTCTTAGCTACAGAATGCGTTTCGGATTATCTGCAATTTACAACTTTTATGAAATCGCTCCCTGATACTTTTATATATTTATGATTCTCACTACTTATCTAATGAGCAAAGGGAGGAATGAATACTTATATACATGATATTCCCATGCTAATCATCATATGGGCCTGTGTTATGTGTTTGTTACCATGTTTGTTTGTTTTTGTCTCTATCTATTTTTTTGTCATTCTTTCTTTTGGTTAGTAAGACAATAACAATATTGTAGTGTTTTTAGAACTCACAAGAGAATTTATCGTGTACATGAAATATACGAACATATCGGATCCAAATTAAATAACGTGTTTTTTGTTGGAAATATGGTTGGTCTATATATATATACACACATAAAGATATCTATATAAACATGTGTATATAGAAGGAAAGACATGTCTATATATATATATATATTTATTTTTTTTAATTTGGCTAAATAAAGGTATAGGAATAGTAGAATAGATTCATAAAGGAAGAAGAAGATGAATCTACATGTGACGGTGAGTATATAAAAGAGAAGCAAAGATACTTCCATGAAAACGAGGTCAGGTTTTGATGAATTTAGAGAATCCTATTCAGAAAAGGCCAAAAGAGGTATAGTATCCTGCAATTGGTGGATCAAAGAGGTCCATCACAGGATTACTAATTGGATCGCCAGGAGCAGAACTTGGATAGGTTTATACAAGCTCGAAGTGTCGATACGAGATACAAGCTAGAGTTCTGAGAGCTGTGTGCTATAGAATATATTTCCTGAAAGAGGAAGGGCTGTGTGTGAATTAGAATGCATTTTTATTCCATATTTTATTTCTTTCAACCAAGCCAAGGTCGTTTCAGCCTCACCATATTATTGTTCTTACATGGCACGAGTATAGACAAATGAATTACGTAACATAAAGGAGAGGATTGTGGTGGTTGTTGTATATTGATTGTGCAGGGATTGTATATACGTGTTTGAAAAATAACACACTCGTCTAGACACGTGGTTCTCTGGCGCTTTTCTCTCTAGACTCAACCTTTATCCTTTTGTGTTGTTTTCGTCGAAGCGTAATAAGAATTCCATGACTTGTATATTTTCGTGAGTGACGTCGTTTGATTTCGTTTTGTTATGTTTCCTTAAAGTGGATATTATGTTTTCAACTTTGGGTGTTTAATAAAGATGTACACTGATACATAATGTGATATTCGTTTAAAATATATATTGCGTTGAACATCTGCATGTGTAAGGAAATCAGTAATCCATAGTTTTAGAAACTATTAAGACAAAATACTTTTTTGATACCAGGAAAACAATACGTGTATTCAAGTATGAAAGACCAGAACAATGGTTGATCAATGAGTCTAATCAGGATTAATGTTGATCTACTCTTAACTACAGAAAGCGTTTCGGATTATCTGCAATTTACAACTTATATGAAATCGCACCCTGATACTTATATAATTATGATTCTCACCATTTATCTAATGAGCAAAGGGAAGAATGAATACTTATATACATGATATTCCCATGTGTTATGTGTTTGTTACCATGTTTGTTTGTTTTTGTCTATATCTATTTTTTGTCATTCTTTCTTTTGGTTAGTACAACGATAACAATAAAGTAGAGTTTTTAGAACTCACAAGAGAAGTTATCGTGCACATGAAATATACGAACATATCAGTTCTAAATTAAATAACGTATTTTTTGTTGAAAATAAGGTTGGTTATTAAGTATCTCAACCCATCGTGAAAATATACTTTTGTTAAACATGCATTAATGATTCTTAAATATGCATATATGTTTCTATGTGAGTGTGTATATATATATATATATATATATATATATATATATATATATATATATATATATATATATATATATATATATATATATACATATATATATATATATATATATATATATATATATATATATATATACATATACATATATATATATATAAATATATATATATATATATATATATATATATATATATATATATATATATATATATATATATATATATATACATATATATATATATATATATATATATATATATATATATATATATATAAATATATATATATATATATATATATATATATATATATATATATATATATATATATATATATATATATATATATATATATATATATATATATATATATATATATATATATATATATATATATTTATAAATAAATAAATATATATATATATATATATATATATATATATATATATATATATATATATATACATATATATCTGTATATATATATATATATATATATATATATATATATATATATATATATATATATATATATATATATATATATTTATATATATATATATACATATATATATATTTATATATATATATATATATATATATATATATATATATATATATATATATATATATATATATATATACTGTATATATATATATATATATATATATATATATATATATATATATATATATATATGTATATATATATATATATATTTATATATATATATATATATATACATATATGTATATATATTAGATTCCATTGTATAAAACAGATGAATGTTACAGGCATGTACATTTTACTACAAAGTGAACTCGTACATTGTAATTATCTTATGTACAAGTAATCAAAAATAACAGTAACCACGACAGGCGATCACACATTGAATATATATTTATATATCTACACATAAACAAGATATATATTTTTTAAAGCTAGCACACAAGAGTAAAAACATTTACGTTTCTATATACAGATATTCATCTCTACATCTATGGGTTTATGGCAAGATCAGGTTATTATTATTGCAAAAACTAACTTTACAAAAAGATAGACATAAATATATGCATAAGATAGACAAAAATATATGCATAAGAATGTGTGTATATGTGTGTGTATGCTTGTATGTATGCATATGCATATGATACAATTGATGAAACATAAATCTGTATATTATCTCGAAATGATCGAGATAATCCGTGAAATCC
>BOPN01008286.1:27500-42500 GCA_017312705.2 Penaeus japonicus | reverse complement strand
AGGTTATAATCAAAGTAATTATCATACCGTCAGTGTAACGGACTATGCCGCAGAATATTCTTTCGGACAATAACACTGAAAAGAATTATTTGATCGGATTCATATTTCGTATCAAATGATATTATAATAAAACAAGTTATTAATTTGATTTCAGTTTCTCTCCGCCCATTTTTGCTTGAGTTGCGTTCCTTTCCTTTGAATGATTTTTTTCTGTGACGCTTATTAACGGTGATGATGATGATGATAATGGTGATGATGATAATTAAAATGGGAGTGATGGTAGCGATGGTGCTAATGATGACAATGGTAATGATGATAGTGATGATGATGGTGATGATGATAATTAAAATGGGAGTGATGGTAGCGATGGTGCTAATGATGACAATGGTAATGATGATAGTGATGATGATGGTGATGATGATATTAATGATGGTAATAATAACGATTACAATGGTGATGATGATAATTCTGATAGTGATGACAATAATGATGATCAGAATAATGATCATTATAAAGATCATAACGATAGTTATAGTAAAAATGATAATAAAGACAATAATGATGATAACAATAATGATAATAATGATAATAATAATAAGGATGATAATAATAATATTGAAAATAATAATAATGATAATGATGATAATAATAATGATAGATAAGGACGTTGACGATAACAACAACAACAATTATCATGATCATCATTATCACCATTCTACAACAATAATCATCACCAATATTATACCGTTTCACCATCATCAAAATCATCATCACTATAATTTTCCCACTAAATAATATCCACGCTGATAAAATGACAATATGATAACAATAACATGACATATTCATCACTAATACTATGACATAACAATTTTAATAATATTGGAAGTATTGCCCACTGTTAGATATATTTGTTATCACTATTACTATGATGCAGATATTAAGAATTATGATCATAGTGTCAAATGAAATAATGTATTCAAAGCTATCATTGCATATAATTTCCGTGTTGCAACAGTGATGATAATGATTATCGTCATTTGGATAATAATAATGGTTATAGAAATTGAGATCGTAGTATTAAAGGATAGTTATAATAGTGTAATGATAATGGTGATGATGATTTTGATGATGTTTTTGATGATGATGATAATGGTGATGGTTATGCTGATGATGATATTGAAACTTATATCTATGATAATGATGATAAAAAGGATATTAACAACAACAATGATAACAGAGAAAGAAATGAGGATAATATTGGTTTATAATAATAATGATAATAACAATGATGTTAAAAAATATTTTAAATATAATGATGAAAACAAATGGTAATAGTGAGGATGTTTATGTTAATGATGATAATGTTGATATTAATAGCAATGATAATATTCATTATGATGATGATTATGGTAACAATAAAAACAGCAACAACAATAACAATGATGATGAAAATAATTATAATTATGATAATAATTATATAGATAATAATAATAGTAATAGTCATGACAAAAATGATAACATCAATGATATCATAATGATAATAATGATGATGATAATAATAATAATAATAATAATAATAATTATTATTATTATTATTATTATTATTATTATTATGATAGTAATAATAATAATAATGATAATAATAATAATAATGATAATAATAACAATAATAATAATGATAATAATAATAATAATAATAGCAATTATAATGATACAGATGAAACCAATCATAATACTAACAAAGATGATAATCACAAAAATAATAGCCGCATTAATAAAGAAAGCAAAAATAACGACAAAGATAATAATAACAAAGATAACGATAATATTAATGCAATAAGGATATGAGAGGATGATGATAGTTATGATAACGATAAAAACGGTAATGAAATAATGATATTTATAATGAGGACAATGATGAAAATAGTAGTAGTTGTAGCAGTGGCTGTAGTATTGATATAAGTAATTAGAAAAAAACAACAACAATGATAATGATAATGATAACAATAATGAAAATAACAATAATGATCATATTGGCAATGCTGATAATAATGATAGAAATAATAGTGATAATATTAATGATGATAATGAGTAGTAATAATAGTAATAAAATATAATGTAAATGGTAACATTAATGAAAATTATAATGACAATTATATGAGCAATAATGATAATGTTGATAATGATAACAGTTATAACGATAATAATAATGATGATAATAATGATAATAATAATAATAATAATAGTAATAATAATAATAATGATAATAATAATAATAATGATGATAATAATAATAATAATAATAATAATAATAATAATGATAATGATAATAATAATAATAATAATAATAATAAAGATAATAACAATTATAATAATAACAACAATAATAATGATGATAAAAACAGTAATAATGATGGTGAAAATAACAGCAACAATAATAATGATAGTGATGATAATAAAGAAATAATAAAGATAATGATAACAATAATAGTGATAATGATATTAGCAATAATAGTAAAAATAATTATAATAATGATTATAACAGTAATGAGGATAAAATTAATGATAATAATAGTAGTAGTAATATTAACGATAATGATAACAATAACAATTATTATAATAATGAGAATGGTGATGATAATAATTAAAACAAGAGTGATAACAATAACAACAACGATAATAAAATTGATTATTGTTACAGTAAAGTAGCAATAATGACAACAATAACAATAACACTGATAAGAACAGTTATTAGAATGCCAACAATAACCATGACTGTATTAACAATAATAATAACAATAATGTTATTCTTGATAATAATAAAAGAAGAGTAATTAGTGATTTATTTGAGAACGACGATTATTGTAGTTATCATTATTATAGAAATGATAATAAAATGACAATAATAACAAGGATTTTTTCCTCATATATTAATATTCTTATTATGATTGTAATTAATGTTCTATCCCTATCATCATTAGTATCAAAATTATTATCATTGCGTCATCACTGTTATGATTTATCATTTCATTAATAAACCTATCACAATTTGCCGTTATAATTGTTGTTACTATAATCATCAATTTCGTTATGATCATATTCACTTTCTCTCTTTCTATTTGTATATTATCGGTGCTTTATGTTTTAATATATAATCAGTATAATTAAATCAGTATAATTCTATTTGATATTAATATCATACGTGGTATCATTATCGTCCTATTTTTCATTGATTTACTGAATATCCAACGTGATAATCCTTCAAAATAAGAACCAATTCCCGGAATAGAAATCGCAACGAAATTGTCCCAAAACGCAACCATTTTCTTTGGCTCAATCTATCAAAATCTTCCCAAAGAATAGCCTTTTCCCGCACACACGCATACACACTCGCGCGCATAACAACAACAACGCTAACAAACAACAAACCAACACCATCTCCGATTAATCCATAAACCGAAAATAATCATAAAGATACTTATTATTATTATTATGATTATCTGTTTCCCCGGACGTAACCTTAGATATATATATATAAAGTAAAAACAGGCGCTGGAGTTTTGTTTGTCTACGCGACGTAAAATCGATACGTTGCTTAGCCAATAGGAAGCGAGAACTGTTAAGGTTCACCCCATGAATGGACGGCTAAAGGAGTCACACCGCCATGGAATATTCTGGAAATGGGAGTCTATATTTCCTAGATTTCCCTATGCTTTTGGAAGATAAGAGGTATGTATATATATATTTTTTTCTTCTCTTTTTGAGGGGGGGGGGGAGAAAAGTTTTTTTTTTTTTTAGAGGAGGGAGGGGAGGGTAGGGTAACGTGGAGAATGAGTCTCCTTTTTAATAGATTTTTCCTCCAGAAAAGGAAGGTTAGAGAGAAGGGAAAAGGAGTTGATTTTTACTAACCTGTATTTTTTTCATCTTTCGAAATAGAGTTTCCGTTGAGTAGAGGCGGCTGTACGACACACCAACGGCGCACAACTGGAAGATCTCGAAGACGATGCTTAGCGGCCGCGGGAGAGGGGCGGAGTCTGCCGGAATGTCGCTGGAATAAAACTCATTTTTATGAGTTTTTCTTTATTTGTTTTACGATCACATTCCGCCTCCTTTAACTACCGGACGCACGTCTGCAGGAGGGAAGGTACGAGAGAAAGAGAAAAAGAGAGAGAGAGAGAGAGAGAGAGAGAAAGAGAGGTACGAGAGGAAGAAAAAGAAAGATCCGAGGCCTTAAAAACGTTCGTCTGGTCTGTCTCTCGCCGCCGCCGATCTAGGTGGGTGAACGTGGGGCTTTTTAGCATCGCGGCGTCCGTTCTCCGGGGCTTTACCAGCTCGCCCGCCGCCCACCCAGCACGCCCACCGAGACCACAAGTTGAAGACTGGATGCGATCAGAGGGGCGAGGTCTCTTCCGTTAGCTAGACTGGCCCCCAAACCGACTTTATTACGTGGGATTTGTTAAAACCGCTGTGTAAACCTGTTTTGGCCCCACCGTGTTTTCTCAGACTCCCGGCATCCTCCTCCTCTTCCTCCCTTCACCCTCCCACTGTCCCTCCCCTCCTCCTCTTCTCCTCCTTCCCTCCCTCCCTGCCTCCCTCTCTACCCCACCCCCCCTCCCCTCTATCTCCTCCATCCTACGCCGAACCCCTCTCTCCCTCCTCCTCCTCCTCCTCCTCCTCCTCCTCCTTTCCTTCCCCTCTCGCCCTCCTCCTTCTCTTCTTCCTCCTCCTCCTCCTCCTGCTCCTCCTCCTCCCCCCACCACTCTGTTTAGATAACTTTTATTGAGCCGCGGCTAATCTCTTTACCCCGGATTATCGTGCCGGGCCGAGGGGTTAGAAGTGTTGGCACCAAATTACCCTCTGAGACTTGGGAATTGTCCCTCAGATTAAAGGGGGAAAATTGCGAGGGGAAGGACCACGTAATTCGCTCGCCTCGCTTACCAATCATCTGATATCAGTGGGCGGAGTCGGAGATCATAACTCAGAAGAGACGGGCGGCGATTGGCTCGCGGTGACAATAGGCAGCCATTCAACGGCAGGCGAGAAGCTCACTCGCGCGGGGATTGGTCGAGGCGCTGGTGGGCGGGGCCAAAAATATAACATGGCGAAGGATTAAACTGTTGGCTTAAAGTAAATTTTCCGAGACTTTAAGCGAGTTCAGTCGGCCTTTGGAGCGGAACCAGAGAGTAACGCAGTGCGGTGGTGGACGCTTGTTGACTTAGCAGCCGCTACTAATTCTTGTGGTGTTTAGAATAGCAACAACACTGTTTTCTTTAGCATTGTTGGAATCATAAGAAAAAGACTGCCGATGTGTTTTCACGATTTTAATCAAGCCACGAGCCAAGAATTTTCTTAAGAAAGATAACGTGGTGCAGCTGATTTGTATAAGGAACTCTCCGTAGTGCACATTGCGTGTGACCGCCGCCGCGCCCCACCGATTTGTGAGCCGAGGTTGGATTACACGATCGGCGCCCGCGGACGCCCAGCACAGCGACCAAGACGATTCTGCCGCCCTCGTCCGCCCGCCCGCCCACCCGCCCGTTTCCTGACGCCCGCCGCCCGCGACACCGCTATCCCTAAGCGAGGATCGGCGCATCTTGGCTGCTCAGTGAGGAGCCTATAGCCAGGGTAAGCTCGCGAAGGCGCCCGCCTGTGCGTGAGGACACGGCGAGGAGGCCAAGGACCTGCTGGGCAGCGCCGCAGGTGAGATCGCAGGCGGCCGGGTGAGAGCGGCGACCGCCCGCACCGCCGCTGCTCTCCCTCACTCTCGAGCGCCTCCGCGGCTCCCCTCGGCGGGCCTCGGCGTCCCCTCGCGAAGGCAGGCGGTCTACCTCCCGGGAGGTAGGCCAGATTATGCTGTGCAGCCATGTGTGACCAGTGGTCGACCTACCCCGTCAAGATGCACACCTTGTTCGGGGACCAGCAGTCCTACTACCGGCACGCGGCGGCCACCTACCCGCCGGCGGCCCTGCAGCAGATGTCCAGCATGACGCCCAACGCCTACAGCTACGACGGCTACACGGCCATGAGCCGCTACCACCCGTACGGCTACAGCCCGCAGCAGCACACGCCGCCCAAGGACATGGTGAAGCCGCCGTACTCGTACATCGCCCTCATCACCATGGCCATCCAGAACAACCCCGACCAGCGGGTGACGCTCAACGGCATCTACCAGTTCATCATGGAGCGCTTCCCGTACTACCGCGAGAACAAGCAGGGCTGGCAGAACTCCATCCGCCACAACCTCAGCCTCAACGAGTGCTTCGTCAAGATCCCGCGCGACGACAAGAAGCCGGGCAAGGGCTCGTACTGGACGCTGGACCCCGAGGCGCGCAACATGTTCGACAACGGCTCGTACCTGCGGCGCCGGAAGCGCTTCAAGAAGAAGGACGCCATCCGGGAGAAGGACGAGGCGCTCAAGCGGCAGCAGGAGACGCAGGGCACGCCCACGGGCACGGAGCCCGAGCCGCGGACGCAGCAGGCGGACGCCACGGCCGTGGGCATCACGCAGCAGTCGCAGCCGCAGCCACAGCAGCAGCAACCGCAGCAGCAGCAGCCGCACCAACAGCAGCCTCCGACGCAGCCGCCGCCGCAGCCGCGGTCGGTGGTGTCGGGGCCGCAGGAGGGGGACGGCGGGCAGGTGGGGGGCGGGACCCCCCTATCGCCCCTCTGCCAGCCCAAGACCGAGCCCCTCGACTCCCCAGACCTCCCCCCCGCCTGCCTGCCGGAAGTCAAAGCCGCCGCCCACACGCCGCCCCTGCACGCCCACACGCACACGCCGCCTCTCCACAATCACACCCACACGCCGCCCCTGCACACCCACGCCCACCTCCCGCCCACCTCGCTGCCCACCACGTCCGCGAGCGCCGGCCACGAGGGCTCCTACCTGGAGGTGGGCTCCTCGTTCAGCGTGGACTCGCTGGTGCCCGGGAGCCGCGACGTGGGGCGCGAGGCCTCCCCCGGGGCGCTCCTGACGGAGGCGCAACAACAGTACCGCTCCAACATGTACTACGACACGATGGGCTACTGCCAATACAGCGACACCCGCGCCCCCTCGGTCTTCCCGACGGCCGCCGCCGAGGACATGAGCGCGTGCGGCAGCGCCGTGGCCGCCGGAGGGGCTGCGGCCGTGGGCGGCATGACCATGCAGGCGGCGGCGGCGGCGGCGGCCTACTCGCGCTCGCACGGCTCGTGGTACTCGCAGCCCCTGGAGACCGGCTCGACCGCGGGCGGCGGCGACGGAGGCTTCCCCAACGTGCGCGACATGTTCGAGTCGCAGCGCCTCCTGACCAACCCGTCGTGCCAGCTGGGCTTCCGCGCCTCCTACAAGTACCCGGCGTACTACGACGACGCCGCCAAGTACTGAGGCCTGGCGAGGGAGGGCCTGGTAGGCGCCTGAGAGCGAGGCACGAGCGAGAAGGACCTGAAAGGGAAGGAAGGACTGCGCCCCCGGGAGGACCTGGAACCGACCATTCTCTTGGATCATGATCATTATTATCATTAGATTATTATTATTTTTTCATTCGTATATAATGGCAGTGTTCCCCCACCCCCCTGACCTCCCTCCTACGGCGCGTCCCCCCCCTCCTTCGGCCACGTCGTCCTGCAAGGGTCCGCGGGCGGGAGGGGTGGCGAGACCGCGCCCGAGCGACAGGACTTACGGGCGTCTGGCACGCCCACAATCTAGTGAAACCAAAGAGGACAAGCCTAGTGAAGCTGGCGACCGCGTAGCCATTACGGTCGTCCAGTGTGTGTTCCGTTATTAATTACAGTGACTTCACCATGTGCTGTCTACTGGCACCTTGTACGTCCTGTGTGAGCGCGCCCACCATGTGCATGCGCCTTCAAAGCTATGTACGTATAGACAGATTCATGTACGCATAGGGTCCCTTCCTATGAAAGTATATGAGCGATCGATGTACCTCTAGGACATGCCGATGTGTATATCTTGATATTATTTAACACTGTGTAACATAACGCATAATATATTACGCTTTTTGATACGTGCAGGCTTTCATTTCCTACCCTTTGACATGCAGGCTAAAGGTTCAGTCAGGTATATATTTCCTGAGGTCAGAACAAACTAGATTATTTTCATTTAACAAAACCATGCCATGAAGTAATGGAAAAAAAGAAACTAGAGATTGTATTGTGTCTATAAATGTATCAGAGGAATACATGATTTACCAACAGGAATACGCAATGGCTGGAGCGATTTTGACAAAGAGGAGTAAAAAAAAAAAAAAAAAAAAAAAAAAAAAAAAAAAAAAAAAAAAAAAAAAAAAAAGAAGAAAAAAGATTAAAAACCTTTCTTTGTTCAGATGAGATTCTTTCTTTCTGTCTTTTTATCAGGTATAAATTCATATGATATAATATGATATGATATAATATAATATAATATAATATAACATCATATTGCAATCAAAGAGAAAATAAATACTTAAATGCAAAGGATATTGATTATTGTTATCATAAAAATGGAATGATTTTTATTAATGATGGAGAAATGACGTGTACCCGAATCTTCAGACGTTGATCCGTAACGAAAGAAAGTAATTAGCTGTTGAGGTGCCTCTGTATGTAAATATTTTGCTGCAACACTAATTTTGAAGCAGACGAGATAAAAGGATTCTGTCACATTTACTCGTTAATCAACAGAAATGAGATTAGGTGTTATGTATACTTCCTCCATACGCCAAATGAAAAAAATAAAATAAAGCACCAAAACACACGCACATACAAACACATATTAAAATTGGCCTGCACACACACACACACACACACACACACAAACACATACACACACACACACACACACACGAACTCACAAACACACACAAAAGCACAAACATGAACGAAATTCACATACAAAAGTAACCCCCCCGCCCCCCCCCCCAAAAAAAAAAAACATGATAAAAACATTTAAATCTAAATCAATCAATATCATCCAGAGTTTTTGTTTTTTTCTGATTTTGAAATTGAAGAAGAATAAGAAAAGTTAGACAAACCCCACATGATTATAAGCTTTCCGATAACAAAGGATGTTAACAACTAATAAAATTTTCTTAGCAGGTTTTCTCAAACAGGAAGTATATGGTAACAGAAGATTAACCTGAATAAACGCATTATTTTTCGATATTGATAAATATATTAAATTACTGAATATCAAAATTATATAAAAAAGTAATAACAATTACAAAAAATAACTAAGACAAATAATTACAACAACACTGATGATAATCTAAAGGATAATTATCTTGATTTCGTTAATGATAGTAATTAAATGGACGTTACTGTTGTCAATGGTAATTATAATGGTAATTATAATTGTTTCTGTTATAGGAATATTGCTAATGAAGAGGGTATCATCATGACGGTAATGATAATGGGGATAGAAAAAGTATGAATTGTATAATGATTATAAGGGTGATGATCAAAATGATTTTAATAATGATAACAATCATGATGATAATGATAACAATGATAATATTGATAGTATCAACAATAATCTTTAGAAGAATATGGATGATTATAATGATGTCAAGAGTAATAATGATAAAGATAATAATGATAGTAATAATAATAAAAATGATGATGCTATAGATAGCGAAACGAGAATAATGATAAGATTGATGATAATAACAATAATACTAATTGTGATAATAATGGTAATTATATAGAGTTACGATAATAATAATGATAACAATGATAATAATGGTAATGATGATAACTATGATAATGAAAATAATAATAATAATATAATGATAATGATAATAATAATAACAATAATAATAATAATGATAATAATAATGATAATAATGATAATAATAATATCAATAATGATAACAATAATAATAATATCAATAATGATAACAATAATAATAATAATAATAGTAATAATAATAATAACAATAATAATAATGATGATAATAATAATAATGATAATAATAATCATAATCATAATAATAACAATAATTATAATAATAAAAATAATGAAAATGATAATGATAATACTAATGCTACTAATAATAATCATTATACTACTAATATTGATGACAATGATAATGGTAACAATTAAAAGTAATAATGATTATTATAATGAGAATGAGAATGATAATAAAGTGTTGATAATGATGATAATAATAAAAATTACAACGATACTAATGATGATAATGATGATAAAAATGATAATAATGATAATGATGATGATGATGATAATGATAGCTATAACAAAAATTATGATACTAATAATGATAATAAAAAAAAATAATAGTACAATAAAGACAATACCAATAATAACACAGATAATGATGATAATAACAAAAACGACGAAGAAAATACTAATGATAATAACAGTCTTGATAATGAGGATCATATTGCAAAAGCACCTTATGATATAAATGATTTTAATGTCCAATAATGACAGCAATAACAATAACAACCGTAGAAAAAAATGATAATGATATCAATTAACGATAATTATAATGAAAAAAATAATAATTAAAAGTAGCGATAATCATAAAGATTATGATGATTATATAACTAGCTATTATGAATAAAATGAGAGTAATTGCGATGATAATAATGACGATATTGGCAGTCATAATTATAGTGTTGGTAATGACAGCAAGACATTTAATAAGATATATAGTTATAACAATGAAAGTAATCGTAATGGTCATAGTAATGATTAATATGATGACTTTGGTTACGCCAGCAATATTATTCATGATCTAAAAACAATGACAATAAAAATGATAATGATAATGATGAAAGTAATGATGGTGATAATGGTAGAGCTAATGATGATAATAATAACTAAAGAAATGATAATCATAATATGAATGATGATAATGATAACGAGACTTACAGCAATGATGATAATAATAACAATAATATAATGATAAAATGACATAATGACGGTAATAATGATATGAGAGATGACAAAAATGAGGATGGTAATAACATTAATAAAGATGATGATGATAATCATGATAATCATAATGGCAATAGATAAAATGATGATAATATCAATGATGGAAGAAATAATGACGATGATAATAATGAGAATGGTAAATAGTAATGATGATAACGAATTTGATAATAATGATAATAATAATAATAATAATAATCAAAATAAGAGATGATAACAAGAATGATTTTAATAATATTCATATAATGATATTAATGATGATAATAACGGTAATGATAATAACACAGATAATGATAACAATAATGATAATGATAAATATAATGATAATAACAATGATAAAAAGGATAATAATATTAATAGTGATAACAATAACAATGATGATAGTTATAATAGCAATGACAGTTATAATCATACTCATAATGATGATGATGATATTGATGATAATGATGTAAAGGAAATAAGGATGATAATGATAATAATCACAACACTAACAATAACAACAATAATAAAAGATATTAATAATGATGATAAAGATGATGAGGACAATTATGATGATAATGATAGTATTAATGATAATGATAATAATGATAATGATGATAATGATATCAATAATGATAATAATAATAATAATAATAATAATAATAATAATAATAATGATAATAATAATAATGATAATAATAATAATAATAATAATAATGATAATAATAATAATAATAATAATAATAATAATAATAATAATAATAATAATAATGATAATAACAATAATAATAATAATAATAATAATAATGATAATAATAATAATATGGATAATAATAGTAATAATAATAATAATAGTAATAATAATAATAATAATGATCATAATAGTAAAAATGATAATAATGATAATATGGATAATATGGATAATAATAATAATAACAATGATAGTGATAATCATTATCATCATTATTATCATTATCATTATTATTATCCTCACTATTATTATAATTACTATCATTATTGTTATTATTATTATTATCATTATTATTATTATTATTATCATTATTATTATTATTATTATTATTATTATTATTATTATTATCATTATTATTATCATTGTTATTATTATTATTTTTATTATTATCATCATCATTATCATCACCATTATCATAATCATGATAATAATAATAATATCAATGAAAATAATAATGATAATTATAATCATAATAATAGTAACTGTAATAATGATAGTCATCATAAAAATAATAAAGAAGTAAACCAAAAGAAACAAGAAATAAACATAAGAATAAATGAAAACTGATTATGAATATAGAGATTATGATAATCGGAAGGAAATATAGATTATGAATTGGCAAAAAAAGGAGAGATAGAAGGAGAATAAAAAGAAATAAAGCTAACAAAAAGAAATAATGATGGGAAGGATAATAACTATGATAACAATAACGATTATAGAATTTTAATAACATATGATTATTATAATTAAATTCTTATCAAATCATCAAAGATTATGCAATGATTCAAAGAATAATATAATAAAAGAATAACAATGATAACACTAATAACAATTCTGAATCGAATTAGTAAATCAAATTAGTAATTAGGCCAAATAATGAGGAATGAAAAGATGATGACGCTATTAATTAATGGTGGTGTTAAGACGCATAATTATAAGGATAATAGTAATAATAATATTCTGATGATGATGATAATGATAATAATTATGATATTGAGAATAATGCTGATATTGATAGTGGTGATAATAATTATCAAAATGATAATGACGGAAGATATAATGATAACAATATGATCATAACATTAATGGTATTAACGATGATAATGATAATGATGATGATATTAGCAAAAATGATGAAATGAATAATACATATAATAATGAGGATTAATGATGATAGTGATAACAATAACACTGATAATCATAATAATATAAAGAATAATTAAGTGGTAATGATTGTAGTAATAAAATTGACAATGATAATAGCGCTGAAAATTGTAATAAAATGATAATGATGATTATAAGGATATTAATAATAAGAATGATAATAATGATTTTAATAGCAATGAGGATAATAATAATGATGATAATAATGATGATATTGATAACAATAATAATAGTGATAATAATAATAGATATGATAAAAAGGATTATAATAATGGTAAGATTGATGGCAACGATAAGGATGATGATATAAGTAATAAAATGATGATAATGATAATAAAAATGATAACAATATCATTGATAATGATAATGGCGATAATATTAATGATAATAACAATGATGATTATAATGATTATAGTAATATTGATAATGATAATAATGATAACAGACAAAATGATAATGATAACAATAACAATGATGATAATGATAATAATAGCATTAATAATAACAACAACAACAACAACAACAATAATAATAATAATGATAATAATAATAATAATAATAATAATAATAATAATAATAATAATAATAATAATAATAATAATAATAATAATAATAATAATAATAATAACAATAATGGTAAATTATAACGATAATGATAATGATGATGATTATCAACATCATTATCATTATTGCTATTATTACCATTATTACTATTATCATTACTATCATCATTATGATTATCATCACTATCATTATTATTATGATTATCATTATCATAAGAATGATGATAATGATGACAATGAGGATTATATGGTAAAATTGCGAATACTATAGATAATAGAATAGATAATAACAATTGCCACAACAACAACATTGCAAATGATTATGATAATTATGATGATAATACTGATGACAATGATAATGATAGCAATGTAAATAAGGACGATGATAATAATAATGATAACACAAATGATAGTGATAATGATAGTTATAAGGATAACAAAAAATTATGAGAATGATAATGGTAATGATAACGATGATAATAATAATATGATAATAATAGCAACAATAATGATTATGATGATAATATTGGTAATAGTCATAATGAAAATAAAATTATATTAGTAGTATGATAATTGCAATAATGAAAATTATGATGATAATAACAATAATGATAATAACAACAATGATATTGATGATGGTGATAAGCATAACGATAGAAGTAATAATGATAATGATGATGATGATAATAGTGGTGATGATAATAACTATAGTAATTATGATAATCATACTACTATTACTGCTAATATTGATTGTAATAATGATGATAATGATAATAGTAAAAATGAGGATGATGATAATGATGATAACGATAGTAATAATAACGATGCTACATCTAGTTATAATAAAGATGATGATGATAGTAATAACAATGATGATAATGATAGTAATAATGATAATCATAAGGATAAGATTATTGATATTAGTATAATGATAATGATTACATCTATATAATAATAATGATAACAATACGATTTAAACTTATAGTTCCAGTAATGATTCTGTTATTATAAATGATGATGATAAGGATGGTGATGATGATAACAATTATGGCGGTAGTAATAATTATGATGACAATAATGATAGCAGTAATGATGATAACAGTAATGATAACAATGAACATGATGATAATGATAATGATTATTATAACAATATCAGCAACAATAAAAGTGATGATGATAATGATGATGATAATGATAAAATTGATAATGATAATCATGATAATACTATCAATGTTAGTAACAGTATTAACAATAATAGCAATAATGATGAACATGATGATAATTATGATAAAATAATGATTTTGATATTAATACTATGAATTGCACCAATGCAAGAAAGTAATAATAATTGTGATTAAAATAGCACTAACAATGATGATAATGATTATTATCATCACCATTATCGTTTTTATCTTTATTATTATTATCATCATTATCATTATCATCATCACTATTGTATCACTCTCAGTATTATCACAATCATTATCAATACTATTATTATCATTATCATTATCATTATCAATATTATCCTTATTATTAGCTTCATCAGTATCATTATTGTTGTTATTATTATTATTGTTATGATCATTATCATTATTATCATTATCATTACA
>BOPN01008286.1:2500-10000 GCA_017312705.2 Penaeus japonicus | reverse complement strand
AAATGAGAAGAAAGAGGAGGAAAAATGAGAAAAAAAAGAAGAAAAGGAGGAGAAAGAGGGAGAGGAGGAAGAAGAAAAGGGGGAAGAGGAGGAGGAGGAAGACGAAGAAGGAGGAGGAAGAAGAAGAAGAAAAGGGGTAAGAGGAGGAGGAGGAGGAAGACGAACAAGAAAAGAAGAAGAAGGAGGAGGAGGAAGAAGAAGAAAAAGAACAAGAAAAGGAGGAGGAGGGGGAGGGGGTGGAGGAAGCAGAAGAAAAGGGGGGGGGGGGAGGAGAAAGACGAAGAAGAAAAGAAGAAGTAGATGGAGGAAGAAGAAGAAAAAAGAAAAAAAGGAGGTGGGAATGGGGTGGGAGGAGGAGGAAGACGAAGAAGAAAAGAAGAAGGAGGAGGATCAGAGACGCAACATGATCTGCCGATGAATCACAAGTGACCTGATTTAGTAATGCCTGAATCCAATCTGGTCTTTTCTCTTTTATAGATTTCTATCTTGAGACTCTTTCATTTTGCAAGATATTGAATCGCCGGCATTCAGATTGCATCCGCGCAGGTGCAACAGACCTCGCCTGAATAATGTATATCAAGAGGAAGAAGCAAAACAATTAGAAATTAGAAGAAGAAAAAATTATTAGAAGAAGAATTCGATACAAGGTATTCGAATCAACGAAACCGAACCCAACGAATCACACGAAACATCAAAACAAACAACCTAATCCTTCCTTATCCTTACACACCCCCTCCCTCCCCCTACCCCCTCCCACGAACTTAATCCCCTCTCCCCCCCCTCCTCCTCCTCTCTCTCTCTCTCTCACCCTCCCCATTTTTTTTATAGACCAAACAATAACCAATTAATTAAATAAAACTACAGGAAAGCTACTGTAACGCTTTCAACGATCACGTATCCACGGCGAAGCGGTTCGGATCGGGTTTCGAAGTCTCGCTTGACTCGGGTCACGCAACGCCTTTACGAAGCTTAAACACTTGTTTGGCCTCGTGTTTGCTCAGTACACACTAGACAAAGACCCCTGTTTGCCCGCGGTTTAGTGTGAGACTAGTGTGAACAAGCGGCGGGTGCGTCTTGGGGGGGGGGGGATGGGGTTGGGGGGAGAAGAGGGGAGAGGGGTTGGATGGAGGAGAGGGGGGATGGGATGGGAGGGGAGAAGAGGGGTTAAAGGGGGATGGGAGGGGGGGTAGGATAGAGGAGAGGGGGGATGGGAGGGGAGAAGAGGGGTTGAAGCAGGGGGGGATAGGAGGGGAGAGGGGATAGTTGGGGAGAAGAGGGGAGAAGGGTAGGATGGAGGAGAGGGGGAGAAGAGGGGCAAAGGGGATGGGAGGGAAGAAAGGGGATAAGTGGGGAGAAGAGGGGAGAGGGGTAGGAGAGAGGGGTAGGAGAGAGAGGAAAGATGGAGGTGAGGTGGAGGATGGAATGGGGGGGAGAGAGGGCAAGAAGAGTGCAAGCATGAACGATGGAGGAAGAGAGGGAGTCAAAGGAGAAGGGGGGAGGTAGAGGGTATAAAGGGTAGCTCACGGGGGGAGGGGTATGATAATGGGGAAGGGTAATGATCACATAACTGAGGGAAAAAGGTTTAGAAATTATGGATGGGAGATGAAATAAGAGCGAAGGAGAGGGAGAGAGGAAGGGGGAGGAATGAAATGGTAGATTGGTGTATAGAGACGGAAGAGTTAGTGGTAGATCATGGTAGATCATGGTAGATGGTAGGGTAAGGAGTAGGGGGGGGGGGTAGAGGGGTAGGTAGAGAGGCAAAGAGATGTAAGAGGAAGGGTAGGGGGAGAAAAAAAATGGAAAAAAAAATAGATAAAAGGAAAAAATATAAAAAAGAGAAAAGGAGAAAACAAAAAGAGAAAAGGAAAAAAGAAAAGAAAAAGATCGGGAGAGGAAGGGAGAAATAGAAGAAGCTTGATTGGAGGAGGAGAAAGAGAAGGAGGAAGAAGAGTGGGGATGGGGGGGGGTTGTAGCTGGCAAGCAAGGGGCGCTAAACAAGCATTAGAAGATTAAAAAAGAAAAAGAAAATAGAGAAAAGAAAGGTGAAGGAGGGAGGGAGGGAGGGAGGAGAAAGAGGAAGTGACGGCAGAGGGTGTTGTACTTGCAACATTTTTTTTCTCTCTCTCTAAAAGGAGACAAAAGAAGGAGCAGAGGAGGGAGGAGAGAAGAAAAAGGGGGTGAAAGGGAGGAAGGGGGAAGAAGAGAGAAATGAGGAGAAGGAAAGGGGGAGGGAGGAGGAGAGGAAGTTAGAGTAAGAGAGAGGAAAGAAGCGAGGAGAAGGAGAGAGGAAAGAGAAAAGGACAAGAAAGAGAAAAGGAGAAGGAAGAAGAAGGGAGGAAATTAGGAAAAGGAAGGGGAGTAGGAAAGGGAAGGGGGAAAGGGGGGGAGCAAAGGGAGACAAAAGAAAGGTAGAAGGAGAGAGGGAGGGAGGATAGAAGATAAGAGAGGAGAGGAGGAGGAGAGGAAAGGGAGGAAAGAGGAATGAGAGAAAGGGAGAAGGAAGGAATGAGGAGGGTGGGAAAGGGAGAAAAGATTGAGGAAGGTAGGAAAGGGAAAGAAGATGGAGGATGGAAAGGGAGAGAAGTTGGAGACGGTTGGAAGGCGAAGAAAAGGAGATTAAGGGTGGAGGGGGGAAGGAGAAGTAGGATGGAAAGGAAAGAAAGGATGATAAAGGGGAAGAAGGATAATAAGAAAGGGAAAGAGAGGGAGAAGGGTTGAAGATGAGGAGAGGGAGATAAAGAAAGAAGAGAGGAAGGAGGAGAGAAGGACAAGAAAAGAAAAGAAGGTAGGAAAGGGAGGAAAAGGGTATTGGATTTATCATTATTTATAGAAATCAAGTAAAAGGAAGAAGGGGAATGAAGAGGAGACAATAAAAGAGACAATAAAGGGAGAGGAAGCGGGGAGAATAAGATAAAAAAGGGAAATAGGAAGAGTAGGGGGAAAAGGGAAAGAGAAGAGGAGGAAGTGATAACAAACGGTGTTGGAAAAGAAGAAAAGAAAGATAGATGGAAAAAAAACAGGAGGGAAGGGAGGGGGCAGCAAAGAGGGGAGAGGGAGAAGGGAGGAAGGAGGACAGGTAAGAAAAAGGAGATCAGAAGGAGGGGAATGGAGGGGAGGGGGGGAGGGGGGGAGGAAGGAACGCGATGGCCAAGGTTGTTGAACTTGCAATTAAGATGGCAGATATAAAAGAGTAAAGAAGGAAGAGGAAGGAGGGAGGGAGAGGAGAAGAGAGGGAGGGAGAGAGGGAGGGAGAGAAAGAACGAGAGAGGGAGGGAGAGAGGGAGGGCGGGAGGGAGAAAGGGAGAGAGGGAGAGGAGTGATAAAGACGGAAAGAGGGGAGGGAAAAAAAGAAGGGGCGGAGAGGGGAGGAGTCATTACACGATGGCAACTCGAATAGTGATGGTTTACAAAAAGGAAAAAAAAATGCGTTATAGAGGTGTATTTAAGGAGCGGGGGGATCTAGAAAGGGTAGGGGAGGTGGAGGGGGAGGGGGTAGGAGGGGATACGTAGGGTTAAGTTTGTGTCCCAGGGGAGGGGGAGGAGGGGAGGGGAGGGAAGCCGAGTGGAATAGAATAATAAGTGTGGAAATTGATGAAAAGAAGGGAAGGAGATGGACAGCAGATCGAAGTGGTTAAGAAGAGAGAAAGAGAGAGAGAGAAAGAGAGAGAGAGAGAGAGAGAGAGAGAGAGAGAGAGAGAGAGAGAGAGAGAGAGAGAGAGAGAGAGAGAGAGAGAGAGAGAGAGAGAGAGAGAGAGAGAGAGAGAGAGAGAGAGAGAGAGAGAGAGAGAGAGAGCGAGATAGATAGATAGATAGATAGAGAGAGAGAGAGAGAGAGAGAGAGAGAGAGAGAGAGAGAGAGAGAGAGAGAGAGAGAGAGAGAGAGAGAGAGAGAGAGAGGAAAAGAGAGAGAGAAAGAGAGTGAGAAAAAAAGAGAAAGAAATGGAGAGAAAAAGAAATAGAGCGAGAGAAAATTATCAAACACCCCCATCCCCTCCCACTCTCCTCTCCTCCTCCTCCTCATCCTCCATCTCATCCCCCCAAAACACCCAACCCCTACTACCCCCCTCCCCCCCTAAACCACAATCACATCCACCCCCACCCACCTAACCCAACCCCCACCCCCTCCCTACTACCCCCCCCCCCTAAACCACAATCACATCCTCCCCCACCCCTAACCCCAACCCCCTAAACCCCAACCCCCCACCCACACCCACACCCCACCCCACCCCCAACCCCCAACCCCTCCCAACCCCAACCCACCCCCACCCCAACCCCTCCCGTCCCCCACCCACACCCAACCCCCACCCAACCCCCACCCCCACCCCCTCCCCACCCCACCCCACCCCCCAACCCCCAACCCCCCTCCACCACGAAGAAACATCATAAAACAAACGCCAGTGGCTTCCACCCTACCCTACCTTGCTTACCTCTCCTCTCTCTTCATCCCATTTCTCCGCTTGGAATTACATGCACGCCTAACCCTTTGAAAATGCAGATGTTAAACCTCTGTTATCTGGGAAGCCTTCAACTCACTGCGTCGGGGTTCGGCGGTTTGGAAAGGACTCAAACAGCAAATACTGGGTGAGGGTAAATTGTACATGGGTTGCTGATGTTTCTTTGATCCCCCTCCCCCCCCCCCCCCCTCTCTCTCTCTCTAGGTCTGTGTCTGTCTGTGTTTGGGAGTGTGTGTCTGTGTGTGTTTGTGTGTGTGTGTTTGTCTGTCTGTTTGTCTGTGTTTGGAAGTGTGTGTGTGTGTGTATGTGTTTGTCTGTCTGTCTGTGTTTGAGAGCGTATGTGTGTGTGTGTGTGTCTGTCTGTTTGTATTCGTCTGTTAACCTCTCTTGTTTTTCTGTCTGACTGTCTGTTTTTTTTTTTTTTATATTTTTCTCTGTCTCATTGTTTCTGTCTCTCTCTTTGTTTGTTTCTATCTCTTTTTGTTTCCTTTTCTCTCTCTCTCTCTCTCTCTCTCTCTCTCTCTCTCTCTCTCTTTCTCTCTCTCTCTCTCTCTCTCTCTCTCTCTCTCTCTCTCTCTCTTTTTTTCTCTCTCTCTCTCTCTCTCTCTCTCTCTCTCTCTCTCTCTCTCTCTCTCTCTCTCTCTCTCTCTCTCTCTCTCTCTCTCTCTCTCTCTCTCTCTCTCTCTCTCTCTCTCTCTCTCTCTCTCTCTCTCTCTCTCTCTCTCTCTCTCTCTCTCTGTCACTGGTGGAATCTTGCACTCTGCGGCTGGCACTTCTCTCTGTTTTCGGAAATCACTCCATTCCCTTCCTTTCTCCCCGTCCTTCTTCGTTTCCTCTTATTATTCTTGTTTTTGTTCTTCCTCTTTCTCTTCTTCCTTCTTTGCCTTTTCTGCTTCCTCCTCCTCTTTTCTTTTCTCCTCCTCCTCCTCGTCGTCCTCTTCTGCTTTCTCTTCTCTCCTTCTCCACCTCCTCTTCTTCTGTTTTCTCTTCTTCCTCCTTTTCCGCTTTCTTCTCCTCCTCCTCCTCCAGTTTCTCCTTCTCCTTCTCCTTCTACTCATTTTCCTTTACCTCCTCATTTTCCTCTACCTCTTTCTCATTTTCCTCCTCATTATCTTCTTCCTCCTTTCCTTCCTCCTCTTCCTAATTCTAATACAAACGATCTAACAAAGTATGAATATTCTTCCTAAGTACCTTTAGCAGGGAAGGTTATGTCATAAAGCAAAAAGAAAACGAGGAAGAAGAAAAAGAAAAACGAATGAATGGATAGATGAATAATAAAAAATAAGGGAAAATTAAATAAAAAATGAAAAAAGTCCAATGTTGATGTAAAAAGATACATTCAACCATACATATATAAGTATATATACACACCTACTTACATACATGCATGTAGGTAGGTATATATGTATGTATGTATGTATATATTTACATATGTATGTGTATGTATAAACAGTGCTTTCTTTATTGTGTCAGACATTAACTATACCTCCATCTTCCCCCTACCTTCCTTTCCTCTCCCCCCCTCTCCATTCCCTCTACCCCTAACCATTCCCTCCTTTCCTCACCCCCTCTACTTTCCCTTCCCTCTCCACCCCCTCTCCTTCCACTCACCCTCCTTTCCCCACATTCTCCCCAATACCCTCATCTCCCTTCCCTCCTTCCCTCTCCCTCCCCCTCTGATTCCCACCCCTTCTCCCCACCCGAACCCTCCTCTCTTCTCCCCCTCCCCTGTCCCTCCTCCTCCATCCTTCCCCACCATTCCCCATCCTTCCCCTCTCCTTCCCCTTCCCCTTCCCACCCCCCCAACCCCTCCCTACCTTTCCCCCTCCCCTTCCTCTCCCAACCCTCCCCCACCCTCCCAACCCTCCTCCACCCTCCCAACCCTCCCCTCCCCTTCCCCCACCCTCCCCTTCCCCCACCCTCCCTACCCTTCCCCCACCCTCCCTACCCTTCCCCTCCCTTTCCCCAGAAACAATCCACTGGTCAGTAGGCAGCGGTGCGGCAGTCAGCTTCCACATTATTTATGCATACAGGGCTGAGCGGGGCGGTGTGTGGAGGTGGAGGAGGGTGGGTGGGAGGGAGGGAGGGAGGGAGGGAGGGAGGGAGTTAGGGAGGGAGGGAGGGAGGGCAGGGTAGAGGAGGGTGGAAGGGGGAGGGTAGGATATCTGGCTAGGGGAGGATGGAAGGGAGGTGGAGGTAGAGGGGGAAGGAGGGAGGGAAGGGTAGGCGGAGGAGGGAAGGAAGGTGGAGGTGAAGGGGAGGGAGGTAATAGGAGAGGAGGGATGGAAGGGTAGAGGTAGGAGGTAAGAGAGAAGGAGTAGGGAGAAGAGACAAGAGAGGGCAAGGGGAGAGAGGGTATAGGAGGGAAGGAATAGGAGAGGCAGGAGGGGAGAGAGGAGAAGGACGCGAAGGGAAGGGAGGAGGATGAGGATGAGGAGGGGAGGGGAGGGGAGGGAAGTGGGGTAAAGAGAGGAGGAATGATTTACATGACGGAAGCAAGTGTAGTTGTTACATCCATCAGAGGGAGAGTAAATGGAAAACCAGGAGAGTCCGAAATATAAAAGAGAATTGGGGTAAGATTTCGGGGCTCCTTTTTCGCTTTAGGATATATACATACATACATATATATATATATATATATATATATATATATATATATATATATATATATATATATATATATATATATGTGTGTGTGTGTGTGTGTGTGTGTGTGTGTGTGTGTGTGTGTGTGTGTGTGTTTGTGTGTGTGTGTATGCGTGTGTACTTGTCTATTAATTTATGATTATGTTGTTTGTTTCAATAATTCCTACCGACTCTCGATGTTCTCTCTTTCCATTTCTCTCTCTCTCTACTTCGAAAATTATCTTCCTCCCTTTTGACGTATCACTCACACTATTTCCAATTTCCAATAACAAAACCTACAATAATAACAACAATAATACCATCAACACAGTATCTATTACAACAGAAGCCAAAATAGACTTCAAAGGTTGAGAAAGAAATGAATGGAGCCACAAACACATAATACGACCGAAAACAAAGG
>BOPN01008285.1:40000-42500 GCA_017312705.2 Penaeus japonicus | reverse complement strand
AAGAGGAAAGAAGAAAGAAGGTGAGGTGCTTATGCTTTACAAATATTCCTTGGGCCAGCTGGACTTGGACAAAAGGATATGTAAAATTTTTAATGTGTTATTTTTTCTATGACATGGGTGTCATATTAAAAAATATTTAGAGTGAACCTTAGTGACAAATATTAAAGTTATTTTGTATACCAAATAGAACGGAATGATATTCTAGAAAAGATATGTGTGTCAGAAACAAAGTTCATTTCATACTGTTAAGACAAGTAGGTATCCCCGTATTTAAAGGAATTGTTAAGTATATTAAGTAAGGTATATGTATACGTATATAAACGTATACACACACACACACACACACACACACACACACACACACACACACACACACACACACACACACACACACACACACACACACACACACACATACATATACACGCACACACACACACACACACGTATTTATGTATGTGTGTGTGTGTCTTATATATATATATATTTACATTACATGTGTGTATGAATATATGTATGTATAAATAAACATTTGTGTATGTGTGTATAAATACCATCCAGAATAATAACAGTGATAACACCAACAACAATAGTGATAAAAAACAGCGATAACAAACGCAAAAAAATACCAACAACCTACAATATAACCAACGACAACAGCAAGAAAACAAATAACAACAACAACAAAAGAGCAGGCAAAGTGCCACTCCAATTCCAACCAAGGAGACGTGGCACCCAACCGAGGTCCGAGTGCCAGCTATGAGTGCCAGGGACGATGATGCTTCTTTCCCGGCGAGAGAAGGGCGTGAGTAAAGAGGAAGTGATGAGGTTGGGTGAGGAAAGAGGAAGTGATGAGTGAGGAAAGAGTGATGGTGAGTAAAGAGGAAGGGATGAGGATGGATGAGGAAAGAGTGATGGTGAGTAAGGAGGAAGGGATGAGTTTGGGTGAGGAAAGAGGAAGTGATGAGTGAGGAAAGAGTGATGATGAGTAAAGAGGAAGGGATGAGGATGGATGAGGAAAGAGTGATGGTGAGTAAGGAGGAAGGGATGAGTTTGGGTGAGGAAAGAGGAAGTGATGAGTGAGGAAAGAGTGATGGTGAGTAAAGAGGAAGGGATGAGGATGGATGAGGAAAGAGTGATGGTGAGTAAGGAGGAAGGGATGAGTTTGGGTGAGGAAAGAGGAAGTGATGAGTGAGGAAAGAGTGATGGTGAGTAAAGAGGAAGGGATGAGGATGGATGAGGAAAGAGTGATGGTGAGTAAGGAGGAAGGGATGAGTTTGGGTGAGGAAAGAGGAAGTGATGAGTGAGGAAAGAGTGATGGTGAGTAAAGAGGAAGGGATGAGGATGGATGAGGAAAGAGTGATGGTGAGTAAGGAGGAAGGGATGAGTTTGGGTGAGGAAAGAGGAAGTGATGAGTGAGGAAAGAGTGATGGTGAGTAAAGAGGAAGGGATGAGGATGGATGAGGAAAGAGTGATGGTGAGTAAGGAGGAAGGGATGAGTTTGGGTGAGGAAAGAGGAAGTGATGAGTGAGGAAAGAGTGATGATGAGTAAAGAGGAAGGGATGAGGATGGATGAGGAAAGAGTGATGGTGAGTAAAGAGGAAGGGACGAGTTTGGGTGAGGAAAGAGTGATGAGGGTGAATGAGTAAAGAGGAAGCGATGAGGGTGAGTGAGTAAAGAGGAAGTGATGAGTTTGGGTGAGAAAAGAGTGATTAGGGTGAGTGAGGAAAGAGTGATGGTGAGTAAAGAGGAAGTGATGAGGGTGAGTGAGGAAAGAGGAAATGATGAGGGTGAGTGAGTAAAGAGGAAGTGATGAGAGTGAGTAAAGAGGAAGCGATGAGGGTGAGTGAGTAAAGAGGAAGTGATGAGGGTGAGTGAGTAAAGAGGAAGTGATGAGGGTGAGTGAGTAAAGAGGAAGTGATGAGGTTGGGTGAGGAAATAGGAAGTGATGAGGGTGAGTGAGGAAAGAGTGATGTCGGTGATTAAAGAGGAAGTGATGAGAGTGGGTGAGGAAGGAGTGACGCTGGTGAGTAAGTAGTGAGGAGAGAGTGATGAGTAAATTTGAAGAAATGATGATGAGCAAATTTGGAAGAAAAAAACACTAGATGTTGAGCAAATGAGAAAACAATGATGAGCAAATGGGAAAAAGTGATGATGTTGACTACACAAGAAGAAGTTGGAAATGGTGTTGAGGAAATAAGAAACAAGATGATAATCAACACCAAATATCAGTTATAGAAAGAAGAAGAAAATTAAAGAAAAGTTAGCAAAAAAAGGGGAAAAAAAAGAAGATGAAGCTTGATTAAGAGAAAAGTCACCATGAAATAATCTAATAATAATTACGATGATAAAACAAAAATGATGATAATTAATTAAAAAAAAAAAAAAAACGATAAGAAAGCAAAACAAATATGATATTCATAATGATGAGAGCGATAATGAAACAAAAAGATATATAGAGATACAAACGGTTGCAATACATATAGTGATAAAACAATGA
>BOPN01008285.1:25000-27500 GCA_017312705.2 Penaeus japonicus | reverse complement strand
GTGTATGTGTGTGTGTGTGTGTGTGTGTGTGTGGAAGTTGGTGTTTGTTTTCCGCTTTCTTTATGTAACTCTATTTCTCTCTCTTTAATTTCTCTCTCTCTCTCTCTCTTTCTCTCTATTTATTTTTTTTCTCTCTCTCTCTTTCTCTCTCTTTAATTTCTCTCTCTCTCTCTTTCTCTCTATTTATTTTTTTTCTCTCTCTCTCTTTCTCTCTCTTTAATTTCTCTCTCTCTCTCTTTCTCTCTATTTATTTTTTTTCTCTCTCTCTCTTTCTCTCTCTTTAATTTCTCTCTCTCTCTCTTTCTCTCTATTTATTTTTTTTTCTCTCTCTCTCTTTCTCTCTCTTTAATTTCTCTCTCTCTCCCTCTCTCTCTCTCTCTCTCTCTCTCTCTCTCTCTCTCTCTCTCTCTCTCTCTCTCTCTCTCTCTCTCTCTCTCTCTCTCTCTCAAAGAATATAGACACGACTCTTCCGAAACATGGAAACTGGTAAATCCACTAGTGCCTAAGAAGAAACATCACACAGACATTTCAATAAATTTCAGAAATAATATAGAACATTTAAATTACTTCTTTGCAGAAGTCGGCAGACTCACCTATGAACAGACAACCGCCTCCAGATATCCACAAAACACAACGGGAACAAAGCTCACAGTAAATACTTTCAGACTGCAACCAGTAGAAATAGAAACAACAAAACTAACAGTAAAACACTTGCGAGTATCGCCCATCGATTCATGAAGGATAGTCTACCTGCAACTGTATACTATCTGACAGTTATTTTAAATACATCTATAGTCACCGGTACTTATCCATCACTCTGGAAACATGACATCATAACACCTATTTTCAAATCAGGAGATAGAGATGAGATAAACAATTATGGCCCCATTACTCTACTCTCAGTAAAGTCGAAAGTTCTTGAGAAAATAGTTGCAAATCAATTAACAGCATTCCTGGAAGTAAATAACCTTCTATTTAACACGCAACATGGATTTAGAAGTAAGCTGTCAGCCGAAACAGCATTACTGAAAATCGCAAATGAAATCTATGGCAACATAGACAATAACCAAATAAACTTGCTCACTGTATGTGATTTGTCGAAGGCCTTTGACAGTGTTAACCATGAAATTCTTCTCAACAAACTAAGAAATCACGGAATTGATAACTATTGGTTTAGAAATTAATTATCCGCCAGAACGCAGTCTATCAAAATACGTGAAAATCTATCATGAAAACAACAAGTCTCATTTGGTGTTCCACAAGGCTCCATATTAGGCCCAATTTTATTTACTATATTTATTAATGACTTGTCGACGGTTGCAAAAAACTATTCAGTACGCCGATGACTCTCAATTTCTTCACGCAGCCTCTGTAAACAATTTAAACGAATTAATAGAAAAAAACTAAACAGAGTCTCACAGAAGCAAAGAGTTACTTTGTCAGAAATGGTCCCAAACTGAATCCACAGAAAACACAAATCGTTTTCATAGGCAGCCGTCAAAACATTGCAAAATCCCCACAGATACAACTATAGAATTCGGAGGTTGCTACATTAAACCAAGCACCTCAGTCAAAAATCTAGGAGTATACATAGACAGATACATGACTTTTGAAACACATATTGACTACATTTACAGTAAGTTAATGAGCACCTTGATATACCTAAATCACATAAAAGACAAAATCCCAACAGAAACAAGAATCACTGTCGTATAAACACTAGCCCTCAGTATCATTAACTACTGCCTAAACATCTGGGGTTCAACAAACAAAACACAAAAACAAAAACACAAAAACTACAATGTTTTGCTGCAAGAGTAGCAATAGGAAATGTATACAAATTTGACCACACTAAAATGGTTAAAAATCCAACAAAAATACAATTATGACACAAGTATACTAATCCACAAAATTATACAAGGAAATTATCCATATTGGCTTTTAGCTACAAAAACAATAGCCAGTTTAACAGGATTCAAAACTAAACAAAAAACATCTCTGTACGTTAATAGATAATATACAAAAACAGGGGCAAGAAATATGCAGATCCGAGGACCAATGATCTGGAACCATCTGCCACATCTTAGAAGTATTTCTAACCTAAATACATTTATAATAAAATTGAAAGAACATCTACTGAATTATCAATGACATCAGGCGCTTGAACATCAAGCCAAACACGGTATTTCAGTCACTTGTAATAATAATATGTTGTCTATATTGGCTACATATGTACTTTGTATTGACTATATTAATACTATGTTACTATACAATGTAAATAATATACATGTTAATAGAATAACCATTGTAATTAATGGAATAAAGTATTTTGATTTTGAATTTGAACTCTCTCTCTCTCTCTCTCTCTCTCTCTCTCTCTCTCTCTCTCTCTCTCTCTCTCTCTCTCTCTCTCTCTCTCTCTCTCTCTCTCTCTTTCTATTCTCTCTTTGTCCTTTCTATAACCCATTTATCTATCCATCTATCTGTCTATCGGTTATCT
>BOPN01008285.1:15000-17500 GCA_017312705.2 Penaeus japonicus | reverse complement strand
GCCATAGTCTTGCTCATATTGCAAGCTTGGCACAGTTTCTGAATTATTTATTGTTAGTAACCCGATGTTCCTGATGATCTAATTATATTAAACGTGAGTTCATAGGGCTTTGGGGTGTGACTTTCAGATTATATTAAAAAAAAAAGAAAAATGTCGCCGTTGTATATATCTTATGACCCGGCGGTCGCTTTTTTTTCTATTTTTGGCGGGATAATTTACAATCCTGCGCTCTGGTGATGACGTTTTCGATAACGTAAAAAATTATCTGAAGTTTTGATAAGAATTTATCATTCAAGTTATGTCAATATACTTAATTAATCAGTTTGTTGATTGATCAATGAGTTTTTATTCTTAGAAGGAACTTGGATCGCCCGATTTTTGTATGTGTGTGTGTGTGTTTGTGTGTGTGTGTTTGTGTGTGTGTTTGTTTGTGTGTGCTTGTGTTTGTTTGTTTGTGTGTGTGCGTTTGTTTGTTTGTGTGTATTTGTTTGTTTGTGTGTGTGTTTGTATGTGCTTGTTTGTGTGTGTGTGTTTGTTTGTATGTGTGTTTGTGTGTGTGTGTGTTTGTGCGTGTGTGTGTGTGTGTGTTTGCATGCGTGTGCGTGTGTATGCGTGTTTGTGGTAATAATGTTAGTAATTAACAATAGATTAACAATAACAAATATAACGAAGAAAATGATGATAACACTAACGATATAACGCTTCTTTTTTATAGAGTCCCGCTCTTTTGTTAGTTCAGGGATCTTTATGATAAAAGGACGAAATGTCTTTAATGTGTCAGTATCGATTTATCGCCGTATGTTGAGGTGAGAAAGTTATGACAATGGAGAAGAAAAAATGTAGTTCACATACACTTTCACACACACATAGGCATTAACACACTCACATCGACACACACACACATACACACATAAAAACACATAGTGTGTGTGTGTGTGTGTGTGTGTGTGTGTGTGTCTGTTATATATATATATATATATATATATATATATATATATATATATATATATATATATATATATATATATATATATATATATATATATATATATATATATATATATATATATATATATGTGTGTGTGTGTGTGTGTGTGTGTGTGTTATATGTATATATATATATATATATATATATATATATATATATATATATATATATATATATATATATATATATATATATATATATATACATACTGTATATGTATATATATATATATATATATATATATATATATATATATATATATATATATACATATATATATGTGTGTGTGTGTGTGTGTGTGTGTGTGTGTGAGTGTGATATATATATATATATATATATATATATATATATATATATATATATATATATATATATATATATATATATTTAGACACTATAGGGGAAGACGGCGGGCATTAATCATACTTAGGATCAGACAGGCGGCCCAGCCTATGAGATTAAGAAAATCCTCTTAAGAATATCGATCCCTCTTGCCCTGCCGAAGCTAGTTTATGTCGACGGCGAAGAGGGAAGAAGAGGGAGAGGCGAGCGAAAGGGAGGAAGGGAGGGGGAAGCATGGAGAGAGTGAGAGAGAGAGAGAGGGAGGGGTAGGAGGAAAGAAGAGGCTTGGGAAAGGGGGGAAGGGAGGGTGAAGCATGGAGAGAGAGAGAGAGAGAGAGAGAGAGAGAGTGAAAAAGAGAGGGGGGGGGTAGGAGGAGAGAGGGTAGGAGGATTTGGGGGCTGAGAGAGATATAGGAAGGAGGGAGGGAAATAGAAAAAGGAAGGAGGAAGGGAGATGGATAGGAAGAGAGAGGGGGGGGGAGGGAGAAGAGAAGGGAGAGTGTAAGAAAGAGTGAGATGATATCGGGGGGGGGGGGGGGAGACAGAGAACAACCGAGAGAGAGAGAGAGAGAGAGAGAGAGAGAGAGAGAGAGAGAGAGAGAGAGAGAAAAGGGGGAAAGCGAAAGAGATGTGAGCATAAAGAACTGGAGAGAAATATATATATAGAGAGAGAGAGACAACCGAAAAGGGAAGAGAAAAAGAGACGGAGAGATACAGGCAGACAGACAAAACAGACAAACAAAGAGGCTAAGAAAGAGACAGACAAACAAATGCTCACAAACATAAACCATAACCACACGCGTATACCAGATCTTCAGCCTTCTCCACTCCACCCCCATTGCCCTCCACCATAAATTATAGCCTGTTCAACCTGTTAATACACCCATGAGCATAAAATAACATTAATTACCATAGCGCATTGCCCTGTACTCTGAATCCGCACTCAAATCCCAACAGTTAAAACTGGATATAACCGTTGGAGAGAGAGAGGGTCAATTAAGCCTTGTCATTAGCGTTAATTGCCTTTATATTTTTGCCGTGTATTTTGCGTAATGTGATATAATGAACTCTGCAATTTCGAGGGATATATGCTGTTACTTATATCTAAGTGCGACTTCGCATGTGTATGTAATTTTATGTTTCTCTTTGTGTGTGGGGGGGAGTGTGAGT